>JASAOO010003459.1:0-67800 GCA_030849075.1 Zelonia costaricensis | reverse complement strand
GCAGGTAGCTCTCCCCCCCCCCACTCCCACCCCGCACCACCACGGCTGCGTGTGCTGCGAAGCCCTTCTCCGCCTACTTCACCACCCTCCCTCTCCTGTGAACGCGCTCCCGCGCCCTGGACCTTGCTGTAGTAGCTGTGCCTCCCACATCCCCCCCCTTAACTCCCCTTCCTTCCACAGACACACACCCACGCACGAGCAGGGGGGCAGCGCAACCACGCCACCGTACCATGGACTCTGTAGGCGGCGCCTTCGACTCCCGGCCGAGCACCGCCGGCCAGGTCTTTACCGTTGGTGGCAAGCGCGGCAACACCACCTTCGGCGTCACGCTCGCGGCCGCACCCGCCGGCAACCTCTCCTTCGCCGCCGCAGACGAGTTGGACCCGTACGCGCTGCTGTACAACACGCCAGCCCACCAGCCCCCGTCCCTCGCGCGGCGCATCCACGGCACGGAAACGCTCTTCAACTATTATGCCCAGCGCGGGCACAAGGAGGTGCTCAACGAGGCCTCCACGGTGGAGGTGGCACGTGCGGTGCAGACCTGCCTCGACGCGGGCGCTGAGGACGACACGACTGGGTCCGTGTCGCCGGTGGGTGCGCGGCGGCAGCTGAGTGGCGCCAAGGCGGCCCTGGGCACCGCGGCGCATGCCCAGACACGCCACACGCAAGCGATTGATCGGTGCCTCGCCGGGGTCGCCGCCTCGCTGCCTCCCGTCTCGGGCCCTCCATCAGCCGCCACCGCGGCACCCCCCACCAGCGGCAGCGCCGCGCCATTCCTTCCGCTGCGCCCGGCCGAGGCAAACGACCGCGGCTCGGTGTACCGCACGCAACGCGCCGAGGACGCGCGCCTGGCGGCAGAGGCGGACCGGCGCGAGCGGCTGCGGCGCACGCCGGAGGCCGCGATCTACCTCGGTCGCTACTACCCCGAGGGCACCCACGTCGTGCAGGACGTGCAGGCCCAGCTGGCCGAGCTGCGCACCTCGCCACCGCCGAACGCGTGGGGCACGGCCGGGGCGGGTGGCGGCGCGGGCAGCGGCCGGAAGATGGGCGGCGGTGGCGGCGGCGGCGTGAACTCCAACCCGTCCTCCATCTCCGTCGCCGCCGGTGCCACCTCGCGGGGGTTGACCTTCCCGCCCACCGCCGGCGCCGGCAGCCGCGCGCTGTCCAACTCGCTCTCCGCCACGCGCGCCGGCGCGGGGGCCAAGAAGGCGAGCAGCCTCTCCAGCCCCTCCCTCGCCCCGCTCTACGTGCCCACACCTGAGGAGGCGCGGATGCAGCTGCAGTCGCAGCAGGAGGGTCGCCACAGCCTGGCCGACCAGCTGGAGGACGCGTTCGTCGCCGCCTACCACCTGCGCGACCCCGCCGCAGCCCAGCGGCAGCGCGACAGTGAAGCCGCGGCGGCGCAGCGTCGCTCCACCGCGACGGCGGCCGCGATGCTCGCCGGCGCGCGCAACTCCTCCGCCGCGAAGCGGCGCGGCACCTCGGCGGCGTCTCGCAAGTCGGGTGGGGGGAAGAAGAAGAAGAAGTCCACCGCCCCGCCGGCGCCGGCGAAGCGGGAGGGCGGCATCACGGCGAACCTCGAGCTCTTCCGCACGTCGCTGCTGCTCGTGTGCAACGAGGAGGGTGCCGTGACGCTGGATCAGCTGCGCACGCTGCTGGCTGACGTCCCCTTCCACGTCGGCTCGACCAACGCCGTCTTCGCCGGCAGCGACGCTGCGCGGTCGGTGCAGCGGCTCTTCCAGATGGTGCACCTCACCACCCGCGCACCGAACGCGGCGGACGCGACCGACCTGCTGCTTGCCGTCGCCAACGCCACCTCGGGCGGCCCACTCTCCCGTCCCACCAACCAGGGTCCTGAGAACTCCTTCTCCGGCGCGGCACACAACATGAACAACGCTGGTAGCAGCTTCTCACGGGCGAGCAACGTGAACGTGAACCACAGCCTCAGCACTGCGGCGCGGCGTGCCCCAGGCAGCAGCATGACGCAGGCAGGGCCCGGCACGAGCCGCGTGCACGCCCCGTCGGTGTCGGCGCAGCTGCGCGCGAGCAGCCCCAGCGTCGTGACGCCGCTGATCCCCACCACGGGCGCACCACACATCGCGACGCCGCCGCCCGGCGCGAGCCTCGCGCCGACGTGGAATGACGTGCCCAGCACGGCGCCGCAGAGTCGCACCCACGCGCACAAGTCCGTCGAGGAGCTATATGACGGGCGCAAGTGTGTGCTGGTGGTGGAGGTGCTGGACGCCCTTGATGCGCTGCTGAACAGCCCGACGACGCAGCGGGTAGTGCGGTGGGAATGCTTCCACGTGCTCGCCTCGGAGGGCAACGGCTACATCCACAAGTCGCAGCTGGCGAAGCTGCGCCGGCTCGCGTACCGTGACGGCTCCGCGGCGGAGGAGCAGGCGGCGGTGACGGCGGCGATGGTGAAGGCCCTCGGCGACGTGTTTACCGTCGTGGCTGCCGAAGAGGAGGTGGCGTACTTGAAGGCGAACAAGAAGGGAAAGAAGAAGAAGGCGGGTGCGCCGGTGCTGGCGGCGCACCAGAGCTCGCCCATCCCCCTGAACGTGATGCGCAAGTCGCACATCGACTACGCCACCTTCAGCCGCTTCTTCGACGAGCTGCCGCTCCTCGCGGCGGCCTACGCGCACGTGTGGCTGCCCATGCTGGTGAGTGGACGGCGGCACGGAGCCGCCGGTGCGGCGGCCACTGCGCGTCAGTCGGCGATCAGCGCGCTCGGCAGTCCCGTGAGCAACGGGCCGTCGCTGGTGGAGGTCGGCGTGCCGTCCGACTACGACGCGGAGGACGAGAGCGACATGGCCAGCTCGGGGCGCCGCGCGCAGTCGCAGGTGAATGCAGTGCCGTTGCGCGAGGAGGGTGATCCGAACGCGCAGCCGCTGGAGCTGCTTGGGGCGACGACGGAAGCCCGCCAAGCCACCGTTCAGTGGCTCGTGGCGGAGCGGCAAGAGCAGCTGCGTCAGGCCTGCGATGCCCTGGAGAAGGAACGGCTGCTGGCGATGCAGGGTGACTCCGCCAGCGGTGCATTCGCGGAGGCGCAGAGTACCAGCCTGCCCGCCCGGCCGCCTGAGGCGTGAGGAGATGAACCGTGTAGCGTGTGCGTGTGTATGTCTGGGAAAAGAAGTCCATCTGTGACTGCATGGACGCAACCCACGCACACACACACAACGATGTACTCTACGAGATCACTATGCGATGTTGGGACCGCACGAGGTGTGTGCGTGGTGGTGAGTAGAGTAAGGGCAGTAGAAGAAGGAAGCCTAGTCGCGTGCTGCACCCTTCTTCCCTCTGCTCTGTTTGCGCGGCGCTGTGTTACTCCCTTGCGGGTCGGCCGGCGGCGGTGCTTCTCTGTGTGAGAGAGAGAGAGACGTGACTCGACGCGTTGTGGCGTGAGTGTGCCGATGTAAACGTGTTGCGCACGGCGCGGCGAGGGAAGCACGGGGGGATGGAGAAGGCATGTCGCAAGGTGCCTCCACCTCTCTGCTGCCTTGAGACGCCGCGTGAGTGCTCCTCTTGTCTTTGTTTCTGTTGCGACACGTGAATGTGTCTTGTTTGTGTGTGCCTGTGGGTGTGTGTGTTTGTGTGTGTGTCGTTTTCCCTCTCTGTCGGCCGGCGAGTGGACGGGGCGCGTTTGGCGACTTGCCCAGCGTCGGTCGCGTTGCCTCTGAGTCGCACACACCCCGCACGCACAGCAGCCCGCCCACACACATACGCACGCACATACACACACACAACACATACACCCCTCCCCAACGCCAAGCAAAAGGGCGGTCTTGATTCCTTCGAAGATGTAAAACAGTAGCGTCTTTCGTGTGCTATGGCTGCGTTGAGGGAGGGGGGACACGAAATCGGGGTACGCGGTGCACGGCTGGACGTGCGGCATCGAGACCCCGCGCGAGTCGGTGAGTGGCGCGCAAAATCAAGTTCGCACGCCGGTGATGGATGTGGGAATTCATGAACTCGTTCCTCGGCTGCCGAACCGCCGGTTCGCGCACACCGACCTTTCCTTCTTCGTCTTCTCTTTCTCTTTGCCTTTTTCTGTTGCCTCGCCTCTCACGCTGGCCTCACCTCTTGGCTTCATCCCTAGACACTCCATTGTACGTTTATGGGTGTGAGTGTGTGTGTGTGTGTGTGCGTGCGTGTCGGTGCACCTGCGCGTGTGAACCCAACGCCAGTGCTGTGTCGCACGCGTGCACACTCTCTCGCTCCTCCTTTCCTTTCCTCACCCCTTCCACTTGCCTCGAGCGCACACCTCTTCGGCTTCCCGTTTCACCTTTCACGTGTACAGGCGCATGTACGATCAGTCAGAACAAACGTGATCAGCATCTGCATTGCCGGGCAGAGAGGCCGCCGTGTGTGGTCGTGGAGCGGGCACCCCAACCGTTGACTTTGGCACCCTCTCGCCCTCGGCGTCATGAAGGCGAGCACACACACCTCCGAGTGTGGACGTGCGTATAGGTGTGTACATCGGGGTACGCTCCAGGCGTGGCAAAGGAAAACAAGCAGCAGCAGCAGGCTGTCGCGCTACCGCCGTCCTCGCTACGGAGCACTTGCCTACTCCCCACTCTCAACTCCTCCCATCCACACACACACACACACACACACACACACACACACACACACACACACACAAGCACACACGTGCGTTGCGCACCATCACAGCCGTGCCCTGCCGGTGAGAACTTAGATTAGCGGAAGGCAAAGTGAGGCCCACACCCCGCACGCACGCGCCTGCCTCCATCTTTCTCTCCCTCTCTCCTTATATACCTCATTGTCCATCTTGACACACGCATAAACACGCACACACACACACACACGCCAGCGCACGCCAGCCGTAGATCCTGCCTGTAGCAGGCCCTGAACTCTAACCCATATCCTTGAGGGGCCGCCGCGCCATCTGTGCTCCTCGCTATCGCTACTCCACGCACGCATCGACAGGGTCTCGTGCAGACAAGCACGGAGCGCGCCGCTGGCCATGCCCTACTACGACAACAGCCTGTACGGCCCATCGGAGGAGCCGTCGGGTTCGCTCCAGTCGCCCACGCGAGACGGCGGTGCCGGCCGTCTCATGCCGCCAGACGACGCCGACGACGCGGCGCGGCCCATGCGCCGCCGCCGCGACATCCTTTCCCCCGTGCCGTCCCCGATCCCCCGCAGCCCGGCCTACCACTCGTACCGGGAGGACGCGGAGGGGGAGACGGGGCGGGGGCGGTACACCGGCAGTGAGGGCCGTGGCGCCGCTGGTGCACTCCGGCTGCCCCGCCGCTCGGAGGACGTGGATGGGATGTACGAACAGCCGCCTCCGTCGAGGCCGCGCGCGTCCGCCTCCCTCAGCCCGCCCGCCCCGCTGTCGTACATTCCGCCGGCGGGGGCCGCGAGCCAGTACCGCCCTGTCGAAGAGTTCCTGAGTCTGCCACGGGGCGCGTCGTCCCCGCGAAACCCCGGGGCGGCGTCCGCCGTGCGGGCGGTGCGCTACGCACCCCGCGACGGCGACGATGCCGCCATCACGCCTGCGCGGCGCCGCGACGATGCTGGTGGACTTGTGTCATCCCGCCCCCGACCCGCCACGCGTGGCGCCGCGGCCCCGCGTCGCGCACCGCGGAACGGAGAGGGCAGCAGCGACGACGACGCGGGTGGTGCGGGTGTTGACAGCGGGCCAGCTGCGCCGGCAGCACGGCAGCGCCGAAGCCCGCACCGCCGCAGCCCCCACCAGTCGGGAGCGCAGCGGCCGCACGCCGCGACGACGGGCGCGGCGACAGAAGGCGACGAGGACGACAACGGGGCCTTCTCCGATGCACCTTCGCCGCCGGTGCAGTGTGCGCGGTGTGGTTATCGGCTGCCGGTGGAGATGCAGTCGTACCTGCAGGAGACCTCGTCGCGCCGCTCGGTGCCGCCGCTGCACTGTCCGGAGTGCGGCAGCCGACTCGTGCCCGCACCCGCCGACACCACACGCGCGGCCGGCGAGCGTCGACACAGCAGCCACGCCAGCGCGCGCGGTGCGCCGCAGGAGGAGCGGAACGGGGAGGAACCGCGGTCGCCGCATCAGCACCGCCGCCGCTCCAACCGCCGCGACCCCCGTGTGGAGGGTGACAGCGGCGATGACGGGGACGATGCGGACGAGGAAGCCACGCGGCAGCAGGAGCAGCAGCCGGAGCCGCGCAGCAGCAGGCGACCGACCGCCACCGCTGCGCGCGCCCCGAAGCCGCCACCTAGGCTGCCCGAGCCCGACGCGGCGGCTTCGCCGTCACCACCATCGCCCAAGCGCGTTCCCGCCTCGGGCCGCGGCAACATGGAGCTGGCGCATGAGCCGCAGCAGCCTAGCATGGTGCTACGCAAGTACCCATACCTCACCCCCGACCTGCTTCCTCGCAGTCTCGATGCCGCCGCTCGCACTACGCGTGCAGCACCAGGAGGTAGGCCCTCGTCCGCGTCCTCCGAGGAGGACGCGGAGGGCATCGCCGTCCCGTGGGCCGTGCACAGCTGCGCGGCGTGCAACCGGCAGTCCGGCGCGTGTCTGGCGGGCGTCTTCTGCTGCTGCGCCATGCCGTGCATCCTCTTCCGCGAGCGACAGCTCCTCCTCTTCCACCGCCTGCGCAGCCGCTACGTCTGCTGCGCCGGGGCGTTCCCGTGCTGCGTCCCGCCGCCGGCGCTGCGGCCCGAGCTGTACCACACCATGGGGCCCGAGTACTTCCACGGGGCGAGCGAGGCGGAGCAGCAGCGGTACTGGCAGGACATGGACGCCGCTCTCGAGCGGGCTGAGGGCGGTAACGACGTGGCACACGATCACGGCGGCGCGCTGCGACCACACCTGGCGGACCTGCGCTCCTCGCGAGGCGTCGCATCACCCTCCTCGCTCGTGAACCCGCAGACGGGGCTGCCTCTGGAGGGATGCTACGCGAACTCCACGGCGCACGCCCATCGCCATCACCCGGGCGCCGCGCCTAGTGCGCCGTCGTCGTCGCAGCAGCAGCAGCAGCGCATCGGCACGGGGTGCTGCGACTGCTGCGTGTGCGTCGATAGCACGTGCGTCTGTGACTGCACGCGTGGGTGCTGCGTGTACTGCGCCCACCCCACGGCGTGCTGCCTCGCCTGCCCGCTGTGCTGCCTGTGCTGCGAGATGACGTTCTGCATGCCGTGCGCGCTCTGGGCGAACCGCCTCCTTATCCGGCAGCACTACCACCTCACCCCCGACAGCGTCGTCGACAGCGGGGCCGGGTGCTGCTACGCCTGCTGCGTCGCGTGCTGCACGTGCTCTTGCGGGCCGGCCCCGCCGTCGCCCCCGACGTCGCTGTCGTGCTGGGGGCAGCTTGGCGCGTCGGTCGCGGCGTGCCTGGGGGCGGTGTGCTGTCAGTGCCCGTGTGCGTCGTGCGCCTTGGCACAGCAGCAGGATCAGATCAAACGCCTCGGCTACCCCCTCGTGGTGGAGATGCCCCCGGAGATGGAAATGCTATAGAGCAACGCATTCACGTGACCCCCGCAGGGGAGGGTGCGACGGCGTGCGTGTGTGCGTCTGTGTGTTTTGGTGTGTACATGTGTGTGTGTGTGTGTGGGTGGGTGCGCACAGAATGGATCTCGCCACACACACACACACACACACGCACAGACGCGCACACAAACACACGCACACATGGTGTCTGCGCCGCCAGTGTGAACTCCTCCGCTTCTTGTGCGCCTGTACTACTATCACTTTCCCGTACGTCTTCTTCTTTTAGGGTCTTTCCTCGCCTACATTGTCTTCTCGCGGCCTCAGCCATCGACGAAGAGGCTCGTGGGTGCTTCGCTTCGTCCATCCTTTTCCCAATCTCTGACTTCGCTTCGCCCACCCCACTCGCCCTTCGAATAAAGGAGAAGGGGAGGACGTTCGAGCGTCCACGTCGCCGCACCGAAACCGTGAACTCGATCGCCCAAGCACGCACAACAAGTTCCACGCATGAGGAAGCGGGGGGTGCGGCGAAGGTGTTGGCCTCGCCACCTCGTCACTGATTCCCCCGATGGTGTGTGCGTACACGTACCACGTCATGCGCTGATGTGATTCGCATATATGTCGACGGCGGCACCTGCACGTGTCCGTGTCTGCACGTGTCCCCGTAGCACCTTCAGGGGGGGGGCTTCTTTTGATCTGTCGCAGCGAGCTGTGCGGCTTGTCTCTCTCGATGAGAACCTACTCGCGCACCTGTGTGTGTGTGTGTGTGTGTGCGTGTACGCAGGTCTCGCGGGCTGGCACGGCCCGACACCTCACTTGTCCCTCCTCTTCTTCCTCACCATTATCTCCTCCTCGTTTCCTGACACGCCTCTGCCACACACACACACATAAACACACGCACACACAAGCACCTGCAGGCGCGTACCGGTGCACAGCGGCCTCCTCCCTTCCCCCCCCCCCTCCGCACCTCTTCCTTGCCGTGGGGCAGCAGCCACGTGCTGCTTGCGCTCTCTCGAACCGCGGCGGATCGCCTGCATAGAGGCACATCCTGAATACATAGAATCACGCACACACCCACATACAAGTACGTGCCCCCCCCACCACCACCATCACCATCACCACCGCAACCACGCGCATCTCTGCATCAGCTGGCACACGTGTGTGTTCCTTTGTGAATTCGTTTTCTTAGACGATGCCGGCTCCATCATCCTCTGCATCCTCCTCCTCCTCCGTCACGTCGTCGCCACCGCCGCCGCCCCGCGTCCCCACGACGACACGCCGCCCGGGCTCCGCCAACGCCACCGCCGCTGCGTACGACCCGTTCCTTCAGCGCAGCGGTCGGGGCGGCAGCTCCCCGTGGGGTCGGGGCCGCCCAGTGAGCACCGATGTGAGTCGCTCCAGCAGCGCCGGGGGCGCAGCAGCAGCGGCAACACCGCCAGGGGTCGGAGGGGGCGGTGGCAGGGGGCTCCTGCAGCGCCACAGCGCCACCGCGGCGCGCTCCCCATCCCTGGTCTCTTCCCGCCCCCATCCACGCAGCGGACTGCGCGGCACCCCGAGGCGGTCGCAGAGCGCCACACTCGTGATTGCGGAGGCAGAGGCCGTGCGGGCGGCGCGCGACTTCTCGATGGACATCTACCGCGAGCTGCATCAGCGCAAGTTCAATTCGACGAGCGAAGAGCTTGACTTCCTGCGCAAGGACTTCGTGGCGTCGCGGCGGACGCTGGCGCTGCTGCACGAGGACAACGTGCGGCTCGAACGGGAGCTGCTCGCCCGCGCCACGGAGCTGGCCGAGGTGCACGCCAAGCTGGAGCAGGTGCTGCGAGAGGCGGATCAGCATCAGCAGCATCGCACTCACGTGAACAGCGGCGGAGAGCGGGCCGAGGCCGTGGCGGAGCACCGGCGGCACTACGGCTCCTCAAGTCTGTGGGCAGAGGGGGCTGTGGTGGGCGGAGGCGGAGCAGAGGAACCCACAGCTGCGCTCCCGCTGCGTTCTGGTCACGGCACACCGGCGGAGGAGGGGGGCGAGGTGGGGCAGCACAGCCCGAAGCAGCAGGATGTGCAGCAGAGTCCCCGCGCACGAAAGACGTCCCTTGCCGATAAGCCGCCGTCGTCCGGCTCAGCCCTGTCCACGCCGCGGCCCCCACACGTCTCCGCCAGAGGGTCGCTCGCACTCTTCGCCGCGACCGCCAGCTCCGTGCGCGGTGGCGGCAACAGGCGCAGCACCAGCATCGCGTCGTCACGGCGGGCCGATGCGGAGCAGCAGGAGCTGATCCGCGACCTGCGCGCCAACCTCGCCCGCCGCGACACGTCGCTGAACGAGCTTCAGATGGAACTTGGCGCGCTGCAGCACGCGAAGAATGCCCACGAGGCGGAGCAGCGGCAGGAGCAGTCGGCGCTGGCAGAGGCGAAGAAGGAGCGCGATGCCCTGCAGGCGCGGCTGACGGCACAGGAGGAACAACACGCTTCCCTGTCCGCCGAGCTCAGTGAATGGCGGACGAAGTACGATGCCCTCGCCAAAGAGAAGGACGACCTGCAGCGGCGCCTGACCACGGCGGAGCTGCTCTACGAGCACGCCGGCGGCCCCGCGGCGGGTGGGGCGGGGGCGGGGGCGGCGGATCGGCTGCACGCACAGGAGGACGCCCTGCGTGAGCAGCTGCGGCTCTACCGGAACAAGTGGCAGGCCGCAGAAGACCAGACCGAGCTGCTGCACCAGCGCATCTCGCAGCTGCAGCGCCAGCTCGTGACGGGCACCGACAGCAGCACCCGCCGCACTGGCGAGGCGCTGCTGAGGTCGAGCGCGGGTGAGGCCGCCGCGCCGGCGGCTCGGTCTGAGGATGCGGTGGTGCAGGAGGCGAAGCACACGGCCGACCTCGCCGCACTGCGCCGGCAGCACCAGGAGCAGCTGCAGATGCACGTGGAAGAGACGCAGCGGCTGCAGCGGCGGCTGGACAGGGCGCAGGAGAACGCCGCCTTCCACGAAGATCAGCTGCGGCAGCAGCGCCAAGAAGATGCTAGACTGCACCATGAGGAGGTGCAGGCACTTCAGACGCAGCTCCGCACAGCGCAGAGTGAGCTGGTGCGGGCCCAGGAGGACCGCGAGCACCTTGCACGCCAGCTGCGCCGCTCTACCGAGCAGGAGACCACCGTGGAGGTGCTGCGTGGGCAGGTGGACCAGCTGAAGCAGCGCCTGGGCGAGGTGGGGGCCGAGCTGGCACAGGTGCATGGACGAGAGAAGGAGAGCTCACTGCAGCTGCAGCGTGAGCGACTGGAGCGGGCCAAGGCAGGGCACACCGTGGAGGAGCTGCAGGAGGCACTGGAACGCGAAAGGATGGAGTCGCAGTACATGCGCGAGGATGTGAAGCTCATGCGGGAGCGGCTCGGGGTGCAGGAGGCGGCGTCCGCGGGGACTCTGGGTGCTGCGGCGCTGCCCCGACCCTCGCTTCCCTTCTCCTTCACGTCCTCCCCCTTCCCCGGCGTGCCGGCCAGCTGCGATGCAGCCGAGAGCGCCGGCACCACGGCACCCCAGCAGCAGCAGCGGCAGAGCACCGTACTCGCTGCTGCTGCCGGCAGAGGCACTGCCGTGCACAACAAGGACGCCCTCACTGGCGATGCAGCCGCGCTGTCGTCGGAGGTGAAGGGCTACGTGGGGCTCATGCGCGTCAACACGGCGCTGCAGCGGCGCATTGCGGAGCTTGAGGCGTGCCTACAGGCGTGCGCGGCGAGTGCCGCCGGGAAGGCAGTGGAACCGGTGGTCGCCGCCCCAGCACCTGCGCCGCCGGCTCCGATCGAAGGCGCCCCTCCTGCCGCAGCGACGCAGTTCGAAGCCGGCCTCAGCACTGCGCTGCAGCTGCAGGCCACCTTCGCGGCGAAGTGGGCAGACGCGGAGCAGGAGCGGCGGCAGCTGCTTGCCGACAACAAGACCCTCGCGGACGGCGTGGAGCTGCTCCAGCGGCACCTGCGCCGGTACCGCGACAAGCACCGTCACCATCAACGCCGTGCCACCAGCCGACGCTCCGTGCGCTGTGACGATGACGGGGACGTGGAGGGCGACTCTGATGGCGACAGCAGAGCGACTTACCGGGAGGCTGGAAGGGCCCCAGCGGGCCACAGAGCAGCGTCCCGCGGCTCATCGCGACTCCGCAGCCAAAGCCGCTCCAAGCCGGGCGAGAGCCGCGTGCGGCACCGTCTGAAGGCAGCACAGGCGCGCGATCACGAGGCCGTGATGCGGGACGCGGCAGCGGAGAAGAAACCCAAGTCGGCTCGAGCGGCACCGCCGGAGGCGCGAGATGCGTGCGTTGCCTGCCAGGCATGCCAAGCAGCATCGAGCAAGACCGACACACCAGTGGCTGTCGCTCAGCCTGCAGCTCTTGCTGCAGTGCCCCCGCCCGCAGTAGCCGTGCCGCCACCGCCACCGCCACCGCCACCGCCACCGCCGCCTCAGCAGCAGCACCATCAGCCCGTCTGCTGTCAATGCCACCCGCCCTACTCGCTGGAGTGGATCACACAGCTATCGCACTCGGCAGCACAGGAGCAGGCTCTGGTGGCCTCGCCGTCTTCGTCGCCAGCGTACGTGCTGGTACGCTCGCAGCTGGCCGTGCGGTCCCCGCCGACAGACGCCCACGCCGATGCCGATGCGGGGTCGCCACCTGCGCCGTCCCCCTCCACGGCAGGACAGCCGCAGCCGCAGCCTACGGCGCAGCTCTCGCCACGCCGCCACCGCGTGTACGGCAGCATGCTGCCACCCGTCCACTACCCGTCACTTGTCACGCGAAGTCGCGCTTGAGGTCGCANCCCCCGTGTCGGTGGGGCGCACTCCTCTGGTCCCTCCCCCCCCCCGCAAGTGCCACTTCAACCCCACCCTCGCTCTTTCGGACGCCTGTCTGCACGAACACGACGAAAACGGGAACGCCAAGTGACAAGACACTGGGCGGCGCGTCAACAACCTCGCAGCAGCCAAACAACAGCGGTTCGTCCCGAGCGTGTTGACGGCGGTGAGGCGACGTGCGCACACGCGGCCGCTGCCGGCGACCGGCTCGGCGCGCAAGGACGATCCGCTTCTGCCCTTTCCTCTCTGTCCCATGCCCGCTGGACAGCGTCACAATCCGCTCGCATCGCGCCGCAGGCAGAACGACAGCGACGATGCGGGTGTGTTGATGTAAACACAGGTGTCGCTCTTCTTCCCCCACCTCTCGTCTTCTCCTCTTTGCTCTTCTCAACTCTGCCTGCGTTGATGAACGCATGTGTTGGCTACCGGTTCACACCTGGTCCTCGCGGTGGCCCTTGCGCGCCTACACACCCCCGACGCCGTTCGACAGGTGCTCCGTCGTCGGCAGCCGACCGCGCCACATCACACAAGCTCTTTGCGCGGCTTCAGTCTCTCCTCTCACATCGCCCCAACACCCCACATCACCTTCTTGTACGTCCTTCCTTGACGAGTAACAGCGCACAACGTGCTAAGACCCAAGCGCAGAGGTTAACACAGCAGCTTGAACTTCTAGCCATGAAGGCAGCTGCCGCAACGCGACGCATCATGGCCGGCGAGGGCCGCCCGCCTGCGCTGCGGTTCCCGGCAAGGTCGTCCGTCGCCTCCACCCTCATCGCGAGCTGCTCTGGCGGCTGCTCTCCGTCTAGCCTCACCGCGCCACGCCGCGCCATCTGGAACCCCTTCGCCGCGTGGTTGCAGGGCTCCTCCAACACGCTCGCCGCAGCCGACTCCGTGGCGCAGCGCAACGCGGCGAAGCACGCCACGATCGTGGAGCAGGCCCACCGCGACGCCGATCAGCAAAGTGAGCAGCTGCTCGGTGCGTGCCTGGACCTGCTGGAGCTGTGCGGTGGCACGGCGGACGGCGCGGCGCCGTCGGACGTGCTGGACTCGATGGAGCGCGACCGCATCTGGACGCTCGTCGACGTCATCCTGCACAACCACCGCAGCGCCCCGGCGGAGCAGTTCGATCTCGTCTACATGGCGCTCTGTCTGCCCGCCGCGCAGGGGCATCGGCAGGTGCAACGCAACCTGCTCGTCGTGCTGCACTCCATAATCCCCGAGTCCCTCTACCGCGTCTTCGAGAGCGTCGATCTCTGGGTCGTGCACGACGACGAACAGTCGATGCATCAGCGCGATGCCCTGCTCAAGTTCATGCACGCCCAGCTGGGTGAGCTGCACGTGCCGGAGGGGCTGACCGAGGCGGAGGTGCTGTCGGTGTATGCCGATGACATGAAGACACTGTTTCCTGCGCTGACCACGTGCCCGGCGTGGCACGCTGTGGAGAAGGACGCGACGACGATTGCGCTAAAGGCGAAGTTGTTCGCTCTTCTCGGCCGCCTCTGCGCCGAGTTCGACGAGGACCGCAGCGGCAAGGTGCGGCTGACCGACCTGCGCGCCACGGCTGATCGTGTGCTGGGCAAGGAGCAGGCGGCGCAGCTGCTGGAGGGGGCGCCTGCGGACAAGGACGGCAAGATCGCCTACCCGCAGCTCGCCGCGCTGCTCACACGCCCGCCACCAAAGCCCTCTTCGGCGGAGCGCGTTGGGTGAACAGCAGCAGCAGCGGCGGCGACGGTGTCGCGCTCCGGTCGCGGCTTTCGAGAGAGTCGCACCGCACACGACAGCGAGTGGTGGGCCGTCGGTGCGTGTGCGTGTGTGTGTGTGTGTGTGTGTGTGTGTGTGTGCCACCGCCTCAGGGAGCGCACGAGACAACAACAGAAAAAGTGACAACCGATGGCACCAGCGATACGCAGCGTCACGCACACACATCCACACATGCACACGTACACGTACACACATCGGAGCAACGCCGATTTCGAAATGGCAACGGCACGCCCTTCACGAGTCGCCTTTCCCGCCATCTTTAGTTGTTAGTGTTGCTGTTGTTTAAGCCGGGGCACCAGTGTGTGAGTGTGTGTGTGGGTGTCGGTGTGTCAGCACTGTAGCCCGATAGAATCAAGTTGCGTATCCGGCATCATGGGTGCCGTGGTCTTTGGCGACCAGCGAGGCCGCGGCGTCTCTCTATGTGAGTGAGTGAGTGAGTGTGTGTGTGTGTGTGTGAGCCCCTTGTGGGTTCGGCGTTGCTTACTAGCAGCTCTGCCGCGGCGTCACCCATGGAACCGCACGACCACCGTTTTCTTTTCTTCTGTCACAACTTCACATGTCCACTGTCTTCCTCCCCTCCCCTTCTTACTCGTGAGTACCGCGCGTGTGTGCCTCTGGGTACGCGTCAGGTTGTGCGACGCCACCTCTGCGCACACGTCCTCATCGAAAGCACGCACACACACATACACATACACACACACACACACACACACCCGCACAGCTTCATAGATACACATCCTGTCCTTCTACTTTTTCCCTCTTTACACTCATCGCCCCGTCACGACGTCTAGACCCCTCGCTGCTATTTGTTCTGTTTCTCTTTGGCCTCGCACTCTCGTGACTCCGCCTTCCAACTCGCCTTGCCGACATCAGGTGACGTGGTGTGTGGCGAGGTGGTGCAACGAGGCACGCACGCCCGCGCACGCACCTCACGGACGTGTCGCACGCCTCGTCATCTCCAGCGCACAACATCGCTCTTCCTCTTCGGTAATCCTGTCACGCGCAGCAGCTCCTTCTCCCCCCTCCACCATTATGCACGGCGTGTACTGCGCATACGCGCCAGCGGCACCACCGCCGCCGTCGGAGCCCGGCTCTGCCACCGTAGCCCATCCGTCTCTCATCCCTGCCCACGCATCCCCCTCGCACTCTCCCTCCCACGCAGAGCCGGCCGTGGTGGTACTGACGCCGCCCTACCAAGGCAGTGCTACGGCCGCCGCCGGTGCGCTCTCTGGCGTGCCCGCGACGCCGCGCAGCACACCGCGCATCGACGTGGACCTCCTTCAGCTTCTATACATCGCCTACCCAACAGCGTTCTTCGTCGTTGTCACGGAGCCGCTGGCGGCCGACGCGCAAGGTGGCAGCGGCAGCGGCAACCGCGATCGCGCTACAGCGTCCCTCCACGACGCAGCCGTACACGCCTTCTTCCAGCAGCCGACCGTGCAGCAGCGGACCTGTCGCCTCACGCTTGCCACGGCCGCCACTCCGGTGGCGTCCTTCACCTCCCCCTCCTTCGACGGCGCGGAGCGGCACATGCTGCACCTCAGCCCCGTTGCCGCGGCTCAGGTCATGCAGCGGCAGCCTTGGCTGAAGGAACTGCACGAGTGTGCGCGCCGTCTGTGCACTGTCGCCGAGGTAGCCGCGGCCGTCCTGCTCGCGGGCACTGGTGTGTTGGCGGCACCCTCTGCACCGTGCGCTTTCCGAATGGCCACCACGACGGTGCTCGAGCTGGTAGCGCGGTGCGAGTGGGTCGGAGACACGGAGCTGGCGGCGCTGCTGCTGAGCTGCGTGGCACGTGCCGCGTGCGGGGGCCGCCGTATCGGGACGGCGCCGCGCATGCCGCGGTGGATCGGCGGGCACGATGGCGATGAAGATCACCTGGACGAGGTCGACACTGTTCGTGGCGCAGGCCTGCGCGTGCCAGAGGCGTACTGCACACACACATCGAGCGAGGCCACAGCCGCCGCGCCGCTACCCGCGACCGCCACCACCACCAACACCGTCGGCGTGCTGCCACCCGCCTTGACTGCGCCCGGCGCCTCCGTGAACGTGATGGGGGGGTGCGTCGGTGTCGCCTTGAACCACAGCACGAGCCGCGCAGGCAGCTCTGGAGCGGACGACCGGAGAAGTGCGACGGGTCTGCGGAGCTCCGCCGCACGCGGGACCGCAGCAGACGCGTCGGCCAGCACCGAAATGCATCTTCTCGTGTGCACCGCTCTGACCGGTGGCGACGGCGACCCGGCGGGGCAGGCTGCGGCTGCCGTGACTGCCGGCGACGTCGTCACCTCGCTCCTCCGTCGGCTGCAGCGCAAGGCGCGGCTGCAGCGCGGTCGGCGTCGTGACAGCGACGAGGCGGACGTGGCGTACACGGTGCACCTCTCACTCAACGGGCACGACGCGCTCTCCAGCCGCAGCGACGCCATTCACGTTGGGCAGGCGACCGGTGGCCTGGCCTCTGGCAGCCTCGAAGACGCGCTGGCACTGGCTTCCCTAGAGTCGCCGCTGCCGGCGCGCACGGCCTCCCCCGCTGTAGGCGGTGTCGACAGAGGCAGCGATGGCGGCGCCGGTGAAGGCCTAATGGCCTGCGTGTTGGCGCAGGTGCGTGCGACGCTGCGTCAGCTGCACGACGCGGCGCACGTCGCGCGGTTAGCAGGGGCCGTGGCGGGGGCTGCCGTTGGCCACCAGCAAGAGCCGCCTCGTGAGCCGCACCGTGCGACCGCCCGCAGACCTGCGACAATCATCTCCGCCGCCGTGGTGCTCTGCGTCGATGACCACTGCCTCGGCCACTGGGCGGAGCGCGGCTACCCGCCCTTCACCACCCTGCAGGCGTCGCCACCGGTGGCACCGCTCAGTCCTCTGCTGCACGACACCCCGCTGTACCTCTGCCTGCTGCCCAGCCCTCCCGACCGGAGCGGCGGGGCGACGGCGGCGGCGGTGCAGCGCCGGCTGTGCCAGACGCCGTGGATTATGGATGGACTGCGAACCGCCTACATCCTCTGCACTCGCACACACGGCGCCGTGTTCGTGCACGAGGGCGGTGACGCCGCCGCGCCACCTCGGCCACTGGACGAGGCCCGCGCGTATGCGGCAGCACGCCCGCGCACGGGTGCCCTGGCGCGGCACCTGGCGAACCGCCTGCATGGCTGGGCCGCTGCCGTGTTCCGCAATGTGCACGTCTGCGTCTTCTCTGAGCTGCAACACCGCGACGGCGGCAGGCAAGGGCGTCACCGCCGGCAGCGCGGCGGTTCGGCTGCCGCGTCAGACGCCGCCGTGGCCCAGCACCTCGACGTGCCGCAGTGCTCTCTGTGCGCACCGGGTCCGTCCGCGCAGCGGTGTGCCCCTGACGTGCATGTGCGGCTGTGGCGCTGTGCAGCGGCGACGTGCCTCTCCGCGCGAACACCGACAGCGCCCTTTCTCATGTACGAGGTGCTGGCTGCAGCGGCAACGCGATCGCACGGCCGCGCACCGCCGCCGCAACAGCAGCAGCAGGCGTGGGCGGAGGAGCTGGTATCGCAGCACGTCTTCGCCTTTGCGCGGTGTGCGCCGCCTGTCAACTTGAGGAGCGGCGCGCCGACGTGGTGGGCCGCCTCTGCCGTTGCGCGAGTGCAACCCCGCATCTCGCTCTTCAAGCCCGGCCCGCTGCTGCAGTGGTACAGCCGGCAGTACACCCTTCACGTCACCCTCAGCGCTCTCGCGGTGGTGCTGGAGGCGCAGGTGGAGCGAGTGAAGTCGCTGTTCTTCGTGCTGGCCGCCAACGAGGGAGGGCGGCTGGCAAAGCAGGGCATGGGCTCGGCCGAGGCCCGCGAGGCACTGGCAGAGGCGGTGCTGGACGCCCTGCGCCGTGTCACGGTAACCCTTGCCCGGCTGCAGCGCCACGACACCGCAGTTGTCGCCACACTCGCGCATCTGCTGCCTTTCGAGTCCGTCGATGAGCGTTTGCCGACTGCCAGCACCACAACCGCCGGTGGCCAAGCCCCCGCACCAGCCTCGCGTGTGCTGCCTGCCGCCGTGCGCAGTGTAGTCGACGAGGTGGGCGTGGCGTGGCACCGTCTGCAGCACGAGCGGCAGCAGCAGAGCCACGTGCTGGGCGAGCCCATCGCCCCCTCCGCGGCGGACACGGCGGCGGCGGTGGAGCAGCTGCTGCAGCTCCTGTTCTTGAAGGCGCGGGTGCACCACGTGCACGCCACGTGCGCCGCCGTGGTGGAAGGCAGCGACGATGACGATGAAGATTCAGAACACGAGTGCGAAGCCGCCCCGCGATACGCAGCGCGAGAAGAGGGCGCACCCCCGATGCAGGCGCCAGAGCAGCCGGTGGTGGTGACGAGAAATGGAGCGGAGCCTCAAGCCGCAGACAGCGGAGCAACCGAGCCTGGCTTGCAGAACGTGCAGCAGTCACCCAGTGACACTACGGCGAGCCGGCTCGACGTCGTCAGCGCTGCAGCAGAAACGGACTCTCCAGAGGGCGCTGCGGTGCTGCTTCCTGAAGATGGCTCCTGCGAGGATGTCGTGGTCGATGTGGAGCTGCCGCCGCTGCCGCTGCCGCCACCACCGCCGCAGCGCATCACGGTGGCGGAGCCGCTGTCGTCGCTGGCGCCCCCTGCGGACGCGGCGGCAGATCCGGCGGTGGAAAGCCAGGGCACCGCCGAAGTGCGGCTCAACACGTCAGCGAGGGACGTCTCGGAGCACCCCTCTCTGGCGTCCCCGTCTGAGCAAGCTGGCACACGCCTGCACACGGCGAGTCCCACTGCCTCGGCCTCGGCTCCTGCTGTCGTGCTGCCCGCGGAGACGACGCTAGACGTGGTGCGTCGGCCCGATCAAGGTGAGGCCGAGCCGCCGGTGTACCTCCGCGCGCGTCCGGCATCAGAGCAGCAGCAGCAGCCGCACAGGCCGCTTAGCGTGTCGGTGGGTCACGATGAATCCGGCGAGTCTCCCGTGTTCGACGTGCGGCTTCCGTCCGTCGAAGACGAGGCCGGTGTCGATAATCCAGTGGCTTTGCTCGGCCCTGCTGCGAGGGCGTCGCGGGCCAACCTGGACGTGCACACCGCGCCCGTCGCTGTGCCTGCGGTACGGGAGTCGGCGCACCCGGCCGTGCACCTTCGCACCGCAGCTGCCGCTCGAGCGACGGCCTTCGGCAGCGGCAACGTGATCACCGCTGCTGAGTTGCCTCTCGCCGTCCACGTCCACACCCGGTTCAACCCACGCACACACGTGGACGTCACCACCCACGACGGTGGACTCGCAAGCGGACAGCACCGAACCCCACCCGAGGTGGAGCTCACGGGGCATCAAGGCCGTAGCGCCACCGCTGACACACCGTCGCCACCGGACTCTGCTGTGCCTCTCGTGGAGGAGGCGGCGATGGCGCAGACACCGTCCCGCTCGCTGCGGCAGCAGTCCCAAGAGAGTGACACCCCGACTCGTCCGCTATCGCCCCCGCTCACGCCTGATGCCTCGCGCGAGAGCTCTGTCGATGCCGCGCCGGGGGCACACGATCACGACGCAGAAGAAGGCTCGTCGGCTGCACCCAAGAACACGACCACGCCTGCCCCGCCGCGCGTCGACTCGCCACCGGCGCACCCGTACAACTGCCGCCGCACGTCTCCGGCGTCGGTGTCGTCCGACGCAGCCGCGGCGGCGTGCGGCGACAGCCCAGACACGGACACCGTGCGTGCGCGGGCTCGCCTGCCGACGCCACCGCCGCCGCCACGGTGCGGCACGGCGAAGCGTGACACGGTGAGCGTGGCGCCAGGCTCAGAGGGTGCCGCCGCGTACAACACCGGAACGCCTGGGCAGGGCACACCGCCGCCGCACCCGTCTGCCCCGCCCCCGCCGCTCGACTGGCGCTGGTCCTCGCTGGCGCCACCCAGCAACACCGGCAGCGGCACCACCGCCGCCTCCGCCGTGTCGAGTGTTGCGGCTCTCCTGGCAACGCACTTGCCGCGCCCTGCTACGGCAACGGCCTTGACGCCGGCTCCCGTGCTGCCGAGCGGCAACGGACTTCTGCGCGTCGCTCGGTACGCGGCGGGACAACTCACGATGGAGGTGCTCGACGCCACGTCGGCCGCTCAGGCCGCCTTGCCGCGCGCTGACACGCCTGCCGCAGCGCGAGAGCAACCCGTGGCGCACCTGGCGCTCCTTCATGTGGACATGACCGCCGGCAGCGGTGGTGCACTGCGGGTGCTCGAGGTGCTCCCGTGTGTCGTCGCCCCCACGTGCGCCGCCGCGCCGCGCGACACGGCGGAGGCGGCGGCCGCTCCGCACAGTCACTACACATTTCTCGCACCTGTGCCCCCGTCCGCTGCCGTGGCGGTGGTGTACCTCGGTCTTCGCCGACCGGCCACGCAATGGGTGTCCGCGGCTGACGTGCTGTGGCTGGGCGGCGTGGCCTTCGCGGTGGAGCGGCCGGTGCTGGAGAGCGCGAGCGCGTCGAATGTGCAGGCCGACGGCTTGACCGTGCACTGGGCGCCGTCCGCAACTCGGGTGCAGGTGCGCGTCACAGAGCTCGCCGCCCCACCGGCGACGCACACACACACAGCGCTGCCGACAGGAACAGTAGGCGCGTCGGGCGTCGAAGAAGACGGGCGCAGAGCGGTGCAGGTGCGCCTGCGCTCGCCCACCGTGATCACCGGCTTGCGCGAGGGATGCGTCTACCTCCTCCAGCTGACGCCGCTCCCTGGTGGACGCCGCACCGTGACGCTGCTGAGCCCCACGCAGGCACACCCGCGCCAGCAGCAGCAGCAGCAGCAGGTGTGTGTGCAGCTGGACATCATTGTCGACGCCGCCGTCAGGCCGCGGGCGGTGTTGGCGGTCACGGGCCTTGCGCCGTCGATCCACCACCTACAAGTGCAGCAGCTCTGTGCGGTCCCGTCGAGCAGGGTCTCTAACACGAGTGCCGACTCCCGCTCTGTTGCCGCCGCCGCCAGCGCCGCTCCGCCGCTCCCTCATGTGGCCGGCCGGGTGGTGTGCCCGCTCTTCCACTACGCCACCGCCGCCTTCCCCGCTGCACTGCTGCGGCACTGCGCGTTGTTCCCCGATGACGACGCCGGGGGGGCGACGACGAGCACCTCTGCGGCTGTGCGGGGCGCGCAGCTCGTGCGTCTGCACGTCTCTATCGTACCTGTGCTGGCAGCTGAAGCGGCATGCTCATCCGGGGCCGCCGGCACGAGCCAGGCGGCCCGACCTCCTGCACACAAAGACGCGACCGTGGTGACCGGCGGTCGTGATGGTGATGCAGAGCAGCCAGCCGCGCCGTCGCTGCTGCTGCAGCTGACGGCGCTGGAGGACGCGCTCGTTCTGCCGGACGTGTCGGCGCAAGGCGGACTGCGACGCTACGCGTTTGTTGTCCCGGCAGGGGTCGAGGTGGGTGCCTTCCTCTCCCTGCGCATCCACCTCAGCGCGGAGAAGGCGCCGTGGACATCGCCGACTCCAGCGGCAGCAACAGCAGCCACGTACGTGCCCGTTTTTCACGATGTGCAGCGCGATGTGCTGAGCGCGTTGCTGGGGCCCTTTCACGTGTGCACGCTTACGCGCCTCCGCATTCACACAGACGTGGACGCCGATGAGGTGGAGCTGATGTGGGAGGGAACCGATGCCGACTACGCGGTGCGCGTGTGTCGCCGCGGTGGCACTACGACGTGCATCGAGGACGTGAGTGAGGCAGGAGCGCCGGCAGCGCGCGCGAGCTCACCTGCTGCGGGTGATCGTGTGGAGGACCCGGCAGACTTGTGCAACACCACAGCCGCTGTCGATGCGCACCCCGTCAGGTCCAAGGTGCACCGCACGGAGAGAGGGGTGGAAGGCGTCTACCACATCACCGGATCCCTGTCGCCCGAGGCAGGCGCGGCTGCATCGGTGAGTTCCGCGGACCATGCTCCTGCGAGCGGCAGCGACAGCGCGGAGGCGCCGAGGCGCACGACCCCGCTCTACCACGCGGTGCTGCGTCTAGGCGACCTGCAGCCAACTGCCGAGTACGTCGCGTACATCGCGTGCGCCAGGAACCACGTCGGCGACGCCGTGCAGGCTGTATGGCGCACGCGTCCGCCGGTCCCTTCGACACAGTTGTGCCGCGCCGCCTTCGATTCCCGCACGCGGCAACTCCACCTCCGCTTCCTGCTGGGCTCAAGGGACGACATGAGGCATCAGCAGCAACCTCGCTTGTACTTCGACGCGGTGGTGCGTCCGCTGAACACGTCTGTGCAGGTGCCCGCAGAGGGGGCAGTCGTGGTCCAGCGCGTTCTCGACTGCAGCGTCGTGCCACCTGGCGAGCCGATCGTGGTGGAGCTGCGGCGGCGTGCCGTGTGGGAGTCGTGTGGCGCGGGTGACGACAGCGGCGGTGTGACAGCAGCCGTGGCAGCATCACTACGGAGCGGCGCCGTAGCGTACTGCGTTGTGTCGGAGCTGCAGGCGTGCGTCGTGCAGGCGCAGTCGGACTCTCAGCTGCCGCAGCTTGAGCTGCGCTGGACGTCCGCCGGCAGCGGCGTCGTGCCAGGCCTCAGTGGTGCTGCGGTTGCCGCCGTCGTGTTGAATGGCGTCTGCCGCGTGCCCGTGACCGCCGCCATAGCTGGACCGCAGCAGCGCGTGACACTCACGCTGGAGCACCTTCGCGCTGCCACCACCGGCGCACCAGCGGCGCACGAGGCCCAGCCAGCCGAAAGCGAAGAGGCCACTTGGTGGAAGGGTGTGGTGGCCGTCACCGACTTCGAGGCGGCATCGGCGCGAGTGGTGCCCGTGACGGACCGCTGCCGTACGCTGCTACTGCCCCCGCCGCCGCCGCCGCCGCGGTCGGCGTTGACGCTTCACAACTACGAGGACGCGGCGGACATCTTCGTCGACGTCGCCGCGGTCTACGCGCTGTACCACGACGAGCACCTGCATCTGCAGCGCGTTCCACCCGTGGTGCGCGACGGCGACGGCGAGGGTAACACGGAGGTGGCGCGGGGTCCGCCAACGACCCCGCCGAGCGCGTCGCTCGCCGCGGCACTGCGCCGGCGGGTGCAGCTGGCGTTGGCAGTGCGCGGGGCGAGCGCTGCCGTCGCCGGCAACGCGACCCTCGTGCCGGTGCCCACGTCCCTGCACCCGCTGGACAGGTCGACAGCGCCGGCATCCGGCAGCGGCGGCGCGACGCAGTGCGTTCGTGTGCCGCTGCCTGCGTACCGCCCATACGACTTCCACCTCCGACTCGCCCTTCACGTGCGGTGTGACGAGACCGGTACAAGCGCGAGCACCACGGCGGCGGAGGACGCGGTCGCGGGCTCCCTTCATCTCCTCGTCCCGCAGCCGTCGTCGCTGCGCTCTGTCGACCTTCCCGTGCCACCGGCCGAGCCGATACTGGACGTGGTCGTGTCCGCCATCACCGCACGCGACGCGGTGGTGGACTGGACTCCGCCGCTGTCCCTCCTGCGGCACCTGCGCCGCCAACCGGACATGACCGTCTCCTACGAAGTCCGGCTGTACCCTGCACGGCGGGTTGCGCAAGAGACTGCTGACGTGCTGCTGTCTGAGCCGCCGCCGCTGCCGCCGCCGCCTGAGCTCGCGGCAACGGTGTGCGTGACACAGGAACCGCACGCCTGCCTCACCGCCCTCGCCCCGGCCACTCCGTACGTGGTGGTGGTGCGTGGCACTGGCTTCGGCGACTACTACGCCACGGCCGGCTTCGTCACGGCGCCGGTGGTGGCGGATGCTGTGGTGGCACGCGTGCGGGAGTCGCTCGCGGTGGAGGCGGTGGTAGCGACGCCTTTGATGGCAGGAGCCGCGGCCGTCGCAGCGCCAGCCCACACCCTGCGGAGCAGGGAGCCGACCGCGATGCAGCCTCCGCCGCCGCGTCGCCCATCGCGGCCAGGTGCTTCGCCGGCGCCGCCCCGACGAACCCCAGCACTGTGGGCCGTGCTGCCTGCCTCAGATGTGGTGACGTGGAGACCGGACCCCGCCACGGCAGGGGCACCTTCACACGCCGACATCACGGTGGCGACGCACTACACCGCGGCACTCGTGGCCCCTACGCGGGAGCTGCTGCGTCAGTGGCAGTCCGCCGCGGGAACGGCCACCACCCTGTACCACGAGTGGGACGGTGTCGAGTGGCCGCACCTGGAGGTGATGGCACACACGGACGTCGTGCTGCTGAAGGAGGAGGAGCAGGAGGACGGCGAGGCGGCGAGGTGCCCCGTAGCCTACGCTGTGGCCAGCGCGCATCAGAGCGGGGTGCGGCACCGCACGCGTGTGGACCTTGTGGGGACGCCGCAGCTTATGCACCCGCGCCGCAGCCACGGCGCAGAGCCGCCGCCCACCGCCTGCACCGTACGCTGGGGCGGCTCCAGTGAGGCCGGCTACGACGTCTCGTGGTGCCTCACCTTCGACCCGCGCCACGTGCACCACACGCACGTCCCCGCCACGGCGCCGGTCTGCGCCTTCACCGTCCCACTGGACTCGCTTAGCAACAGCGCCGCAGCGGGGAGCTCGAACGCCGTCGCTGCGGGCCCGGTGTGTGCCGCGGTGTGCATCACGAGCCGTCGCGGTTGGGTTGAGGCGGCGGCGCATCCGCGACACCCCCTCCGCTGCGGTGGCGGCCTCGCAAGTGCGGGAGTCCGCCGGGTGCGGGACGGCGGTTCGAACACGGTGTGTGCGGCATGGCTGCTGCCACCGCCCTTGCAGCTGTGGGCCCCTTCGCCAACGCCGGTCGTGTACCGCACGGCGGGGCTCGCAACGGTGCTCCTGCCCCCCTCCACCGGTGGGGAAGCGGGCGATGGGCTGGACGCTCCTGGAGACGGGAAAGACAGCGGCGCCGCCGTCGTGGGCGATGGACTTCGCGATCTTCTCTCACGGCGCTACACGCTGGTGGCTGGCACACGCAACCACCGCGCCACTCCAGACGGTGACGGCGGAGGTGCGCAGGGGGAGGGCGATGAGGCTGTGCGCGGAGCGGTGCACGCCGCAGCGCGGTCGAGCGTCACCGCGTGGACGGCGGCGCAGCACCGCCAGCTGCGTCTGGACGCGGCGCGGGACGGGTTGCTGGTCGATGTGCGGACCCCCGTAGACGGTGCGGCATTTGAGGTGGAGCTGCGCTGCGTGGACGCGGTCCTGCAGCCGCACGCCGCCGTGTGGCAGCAGCAGCTCAGCGCGCAGCTCGTGCAGCGGCACACGCAGCACTTCGCGCCTTCAGTAAGCGGCGCCGCAGCCGCAGCCCAGGCGCCTGTGGTGCCGCTGCGGTGGCTACAGGTCGTGGCGGAGGCACGGCGGCCGCAGTGCATCCCCGCCGTGTGCGCGCTCTCGCACCTCAGCATCGCTGCGCTGGATGACGCCGGCTGCGTCGAGGTGCCGCCCCTTGCGATGTCGCTGAGCGCACCAACCACGCGGCACGCGCTGCCTGGGCACCGGCGCAACAGCAGCAGAGGCAAGCGCGCCCAGAGAGGTCGTGGCGGGCAGCATGCTGCGCGGCCGAGTCGGGACGGTGACGCCGTGGAGGCGGTGCCCGCACCGGCAGGGGCTGCGTGGCTGCCTCTCACGAGTGCAGCCGCCGCTCCAGATCGAGCGCGCTCGGACGCGTCGGCAGCTCCGCCGGATTCACCTCGCTGCCTCGAACGCTTCACCGGAACGCTGGGCGATGGCGGCAGCGGCGATGGAGCTCGCGTCGACGACGCTGCCGCCGCCGCAACGTTGGCTGAGCTGAGTCGGCTCCAGGACTGGACGGCGCGCGGCCACCCCACCCTGCGTGTGCGCCTGACGTGGACCTCGAGCGACGACGCCTTTGTGGTCCGTGTGGCGGGCCCGTACTCGGGCGTGGCTGAGGTGCACACGGGTGTCGACGCGGCTGGCGTTGTAGCTGGTGAAGACGGCCGCGCCACTCACGAAGCCGCTTCTTCGGCGTCGCCATCGCCGGCGCTGTTGCTGCCGCGCGCTGTGCGTGCGGCCTTGTGCGCAGACGACTTCCCCACCGTGGCCGCAATGCCGCACCAACGCACGTACACCTGCCGGCCGGTGGCGGGCCACGGGGAAGGCCACGGCGGAGGTGCCGCGGCAGCTCCCACCGACGCCCTCGTACTGGAGCCGGACGGCACAGTTCACACCGCCTCCGCTGCAGCGACAGCACACAAACACGCGGCAGCGGCAGCGGTGCTTGATGGGGGCGTGATGGACACACGCACGTGCCATACGTACGGCGTGGAGGTGGACGGGTTGCTGCCCGAGGCGCTGTACCGAGTTCAGGTGACGGGGCTCCGCTGCGGTGACGCGAGGCTGCGGCTGCAGTTCCTCACCCCGCCCTCGGCGCTGACGCAGCTGCTTACGGTGGGCGAAGGTGCGGCGGCCCCAGCGGCAGCGGACAGCGCGAATGGCGAGGCGCAGGGCTCCTCCGCAGAGTCGGCGACGCTGCGTGGCGGTTTTCCGTCGCGAGCCACGCCGAGCTTGTCGCCACGCCAGCAACTGCGCTTGCACGTCCGTCACTACAATCCCCACGCGTACGGGGTTGACAGCTCGCAAGCCTCCGGCGTTGGTGGTGGTGGCCATCGAGGGGAAGCAGGTGCTCACGCGAACATGCTGGCGCCAGGACTTCGCTACTGCACGCGAAGCTACCTGGAGCTGCGCAGCGTGACGACCGGCAAGCGGCTTGTGCGATGTCTGACGCACACCTGCGGCAGTGCCTCGGCGTTCCACCCAACCTCAACATCAGCCGCTCATGAGGAGGTGGCAAGTGACGCGGACGGAGTGCCGTGCGCCATTGCGGAGGCGCTCATCACGGTGGACGTCGAAGACGCGGTGCGGGTGGTGGCGGTGCACGAGATGTGCGCACTCGGCGAAGGAGGGTGTGAAGGGCTCAGTGCACCTCCGTTCCTGCACGCTGCGCTGTGGGGGCCACTACTGGGCCGCTGCACCGCAGCTGGCGACGACGGCGCCGGAGCCGTGCAGGAAGGGCATGGCGCATACGTCTTTGCGCCCCTGCGCCTTGACAGCGCGAAGCCGCTGTGCGAGTCGAGTGAGTCCAACTCCGGCGCCGACGTGGCACCGCTGCAAAAGACTTGCGTGCTGCTGTGCGACGTGCCGCGGCTGCCTCGCCTCGAGCGGCTCGCCGTGCGCCGCTGTGCCCTGCAGTCTCTGCAGCTAAGCTGGCGGTGGTGGCCCGGCAGTGCCCACTGTGGCAGCCGCAGCGCCGGTCTCGAGGGCGGCAACGCGCGTAGCATGCTGCTCGTTCACTACGCCAGTCTGGGCAGCACCGATGCGACGTCACCTGCGGCGTCGTCGTCGTCCGTCAGCACCGCTGTGACGGCGGTTTGTGCCAGCCCGCTGGTGACGCTCTCTGGTCTGCAGCCGTCCACCTTGTACGAGATTCAGATCAACGAGGTCCCTATCGAACAGGTGGCCGATGCCCGCGCGTTGGCGGCGCGGCGTCGCAGTCTTGCTGCGGCGGACGTGAAGGCGGAACCGGCAAAGGAGTGGGGCCTGCACGACCTATACGCGATTACAGCAGCGAAGCTACCACCGTCCACCGCAGCTGCGGTGCGCGCACTGGCACAGACTTCCTCGCGTCCCGCCTCGCTGGTGCTCGTGCAGCCGCAGCAGCAAACGCGAACCGGCGTACTGCGCGGAGGCATCAGCGTTGGGGGCAGCGGCAGCAGTGGGGCATCGCGTGGGGCGGTGACCTGCTACGCACTCACGCCGCCGGCCACGTACCTCATCAGTGGTGCCGTGCCGCGGCCGCCTATGGCGCAACGCGTGCGGCGTCGACCCGGCACGCTGACGATCGCGCTGCCGTGCGCAGATGCCACGGCGCTGACGGCGCATGCGTCGCACGTGCACCGCCAGGCAGGGCTCATCCAGCTGTCCTATGCCGCGGTGCTGGTGCTGCCGGAGAGGGTGTGCTACGTGCCGGCAGGTGCCGAGCAGGAGCTTGGCCGGTGGTGGCAGCTGTCCCCCTCGCCCGCTGCGGCCCGACCAACCACAGACGCCTTGTGTGACCGCACCACAGCGGACATGCGGCGATGGTGGGCGACGCGCATTGCGGCGACGCTGAAGCACGGGTGGTGGCACACACTGGCCTCTGCCGAGTCGTCCCGCACGGCAGCAGCAGCGGTGGCAGAAGCCAGTGGTGTTGGGCAAGCAACGCCCGCGTCGTACACCAGCGGCGGCACTGCGGGGGCACCGCTGGAGGTGCTGCACTGGAGTGCGGAGCTCGCGTGGCGCGTGCTGGGCGTGTCGGCTAGACCCGGCGCAACGCCCCCGCCGCTGCGCGTGGCGCCCGTTGACGTGCGTCGCGTGCAGGACAAGGCCGGCGGCGGCAGTACTGGCGGTGCGCGGTGTTGGTGGCACTACGCGATCCCCATCACGGAGCCGCCGTACGACCCCCCGTCCTCTGCCGGCTCGCGGCTGGACGAGGCAGCGGAAGGCCCCGATGCGGCCACGCCGCCGTCCGTCAGCCGCGTCGCGTACGTGGTGCAGGTCGAGGATCTGCTTCCCCTCCCGCCATCGCAGATGCCGCTGCTGGGTGCGCCGCAGCCGGCGTCGGAAGGTGGCGGCGCTCTTGTCGGGTCTGCGCAGCACCTCACGGTGGGTCAGGCGCCGCTGTCCGTGAAGCGGCTCCGCCTCGTCCGTGACCTCCGTGTGCGCGGAACCGTCACGGTCGCCACCGACACCGCACCGACGGCGACAACGCAAGCCCCGCCGGCGTCGGCAGCAACAGCGATGTCAGTCACCGCCTCACTGCGCGTGCACTGGACGTGGCCGACGTGGTCGCATCACGAGGCAACAGTGCAAGCGGCAGCGCCCACCGACGCGTTGCCGCGCGGTCTGTCCTCGAATGCGTTGTCACGATGTGCGGCGCGTGTGTCGTGTGCGCCGCTGCCCGCGCTGGACGCGACGGCAGAAGCGGTCGAGGCGGTGTTTGTGCGGCACATCCAAGATGGCGCGCACGCGGTTGACGTTGCGGGACTTGCGCCGGCGACGCTCTACCGACTCCGCCTCACGGATGTGCGCCTGCTCGGCGACGGAGATGGCGGCGGCCACGCAAAGCCGGCGCTCGCGGTTCGCGGCGAGGACGTCAGTGTGATTGCACTGACTCCACCCGCTCCCCTGGCGGCACACGAGTTGCCAGTCCTGCGCTATCGTCTCTTGGGCTCCAAGGCAGCAGCAGCAGCAGCAGCAGCAGCGGTTGGTTCCGAAATCCGCGTCGTGCCGCGGGGCCTCGAAGTCCACTTCCAGCTGCCCGCCGCGCAGCGTCAGTCGCAGGGACTCCTCAGTGTTCCGCACGCCGTTCTCATCAACCTTGACGCGATCGACCTCGATGTGTGCCGCACATCGGAAGACCTCCTCGCCGCCGCACTGCACGAACGCGTTGCCCCGCACCTGCGTGCCAACACCCACGCCTGCAGCACACCCTCGGGTGCAAGTGCGGTGGCCACGGCGGCGGCAGCAGCAGTAGCAGGCGGAGGATCAGCGAGACCGGCCCTCACGGCCGAGCCCCCCGTAGTGTACCACAACGCCTGCACGCAGCAGCGGCTCCGCGTGACTGTCACGCTCCGCCGGCCGATGCAGCAGCGCTACGCCGTCGCCTTCTTCTGTGCCGTGCGTCCCCGCTCCGGCATGGACGTGGCCGTGCCGTTGTCCGAGGCGGTGCAGGACGCCGAAGCCGGGGACCCGATGGCCGCGGCGGCAGCAGCCGCAGGGCCGCTCCTCTCTGCACCGACGGTCGTGCCGATGCGCTACCCGGCGTCGGTGCTCGCCGCGTACGGCTGTGGGGCAGCATCGTCAGCCGCAGCCGCGATTGGTTCTCGTCGGCCTGCGCCCGCTGCGTCCTCGGCACGCCGGCTGGTGTGTCGGCCCACACGCCTGCACGTGCACGACCGCACACGCGACCGTCTCGTGCTGCGCTGGGCCCTCGACCTGCCGGCGCTGCGGCTGAGCGAGGCGGAGCGACTTCGGCTCCTGCGCCGCGGCGCCTTCGTCGTCACCGTCGCCGCCGCCGTCGCCGCTGGAGAGACGGGCGAGGCGGGACGCAGTACGCCCGGCACCGCCGAGCACGCACCGCCGGCGGAGCGGTTGGTGTTTTACCGGTGCAACACCGCCGTCGCGTCGCCACCGCTCGTTGCGCCGCCGTCGGAGGCCCCGGTGGTGCACGGCGCGCCCGCGGCTGTGCGTGCGCTCGCCTTCGCGCCGCGCAGCGTCCGTGTTGGCGACTACCTTATGCTGTCGGAGACCAGCGACGAGGCCGCTGGCGCGTCAACTCGAGGCGACGATGCGCAGGCCGCACCTGCCGCGGTCGCCACGCACCCGTCGTGTCTCACCTACGAGCTGGTGCTGCCCTGCGCCACGTACACGGCGTCGCACGCGGCGTACACGGTGACCGTGGCGCTCTCGCCGGAGTGGGCAGCCGAGGAGGCGGAGGACGCGAAGTCGCAGGCCGACCACGCACGGGTGACAGCTTCAGCCGCCGACACCTCGCCCTGCAGCTCTGCGCATCGCAGCAGCCGCTACCGGCCACGCAGCGAACCGGGACCGACATCGACGCCACGACCGCCGCCGCCGCAGCAGCAGCCTTCTGTGGAGCTGACCTCGCAGTCCATTCTCGTGCCGGCCGTGTACCCGCCATTGCCGGTGCAGCGCGTGTGCGTGGTGCACTGCACCGACACCACGTGCACCGTGGAGTGGCGTGCCGCGGAGGTCGAGCAGCGGCGGCCGCACGCGTATGTGGTGGAGTGGGAGGCACAGCAGGTGTCGCAGGGGAACAGCGACGGAGACGCACGCGACGGCGCATCTACCGCGGCGTCAGGGCAGCAGTGGGTGAAGGCGGGGCCGCAAGTACCAAACAGGCTGACCTTGAAGGGCCTGTCACCACACACGAGCTACACCGTTCGGGTGGTGCCGCACAACGCGTACGGCGAGCCGTGCGAGGACAGCTGCAACGCGACGGTGACGGTCCACACGCTGTAGCAACACGCACGCCTCGACGCCAGCAGAGTTCCGTGTGTGTGTGTGTGTGTGTGTGTGTGTGTGTGCTTATGTGTGTTTGTGTGTTCTGCGTCGTTTGTGTTGGCCTGCTCGCCAACTCTGAAGCGGACCCGCCTCAACCGTGGTGCGTTCCTCGAGTCTCTGCGCGCCTTGCGTTGGTCAAGTCGGAGGCCACCCCCACCCCCACCCCACCACCTCCCGCCTAGCATCCAATTTCCTTGGTGCCATAGTCTTCCCTCTGCAACTCTTTCCTACTTCCATGAGTGCAACACGCTCGCTGCGGCGGCAGGCGCTACTGCTGCGCGGCCCCGGTCGAGCCCGCGTCCTCGTGCCGTTTTCTTTCTTATGCGTCTGTATGTGCCCAGCTGCCTGCCGCACCACGCCTGCCATTCAACTGCGTTCACTTCCCATCGTCCCGCACCCCCTCCTCCTCCTCCTCCTCCCGCTCCGACCTCCTCACACCACCGCCTCCAGTGCACACAACCACATTCGCGTACACACACACACACACAGACACACGCACGCGGCCACCGACCTCGGTGGGCCCGCCGCAGTTTTCTAGGTTGGCCTTCTCCTCTTCCTCCTGCGCCAAGCTCCCCCTGCTCTCCTCCTCCCCCCCCCCCCCACGCCGCATCTCGGACGCCCACAAACCCGCCAGGCGGCAGCGAGCTCACACGAGCAGGGAGGCGCACAGACCTCTCCGCCTCGCTCTCTCGCCACAACCATCTCCACCACATACGCGAGGCACAGCCTGTGAGACAACGCATACACGCACACACGCGTACGCACGGTCAAACACAAGTGTCGCAAGCAATGCGCCGCAGCGTTACCCTCCGGCGGGCCCTCGCGCCGCTGCGGCCCGTCATCATCCTCGACACCGCCGTCGCACCTCCACCACCGACAGTATCAACACAATCAGCCGCAGGAACAGCATCCGCGGCTTCGTTGTGCAGCAGCCGACGCGGCCGCACCGCTCAAGGCGGCACTGCCGCACCACATCGCCACGCTGCACTGACGAGCCCCGTGCGCTGGCTCACCTCCGCGCCCTCGACAGAGACTGAGACCGAGGTGGGCATCGGCGGCACCGATCGGCGCAAGAAGCCACTCACCTCAGAACGTCAGCGCACGAACAGCGCCTCGGCCAGTGGCGCCAGCAGCCCCACGAAGCCGCTCTCCGCGAAGGCAACGTCCGACGATACCGCACAGTCGCACCCGGTCGGCGCGGTTGCCTGGGCGAGGCCGGCACCGCCGGCGCCGCACCTCAGCGGCACAGCAGCAGCAGCGTCGGGGTTGGCGAGCACCGGCGAGACGAGGAGTGAGGAAGCCTACGATGACGGCGACATCGCCTTCTCCTCTGACGCCTCGGTCGCGGAGCTCTTCGCCGCCGATGAAGTGAAGCTCAGCGAGGGCGTCGCTGCTGACGAAGATGACGACGGCGCAGCGACCGGGTCGAAGCTCTCCGGCCTTGCGCAGCCGCTCAACAGCGCAGAGGGTGCGGGTTACGTGGCAGGTGATGATGGTGGTGCTGGTGCGGCTGGAGCGGCAGCGGCGGGAGGGTCGCTTGTGGAAGAGGATCTCATCGCCGACCCGTTCTCGGTTCCGAGCGTGGACGACGACGCGTTTGCGCGTGACGGCGATGTGCCCAGCGCGGGGCGCGCTTCGCAGTCCCCCGCCGCCGGCGCAAGCGCCTCCGCCGGCTACGGTGCACAGGGGCCGCATAACGAAAGCGTACTGGCCGCCGTCGATCTCCTCTGCGATGACCTCTTCCACTGCAAGACGTCGGTGCTGCGCACCTTCGCGCGAACGCGGCGCGTGAAGGGCGGACACAAGACGGAGATGGTGTTGCGCCTCCTCGACAACGCGCACCGCTCCGCGCATGGTGAGAGCAAAGACCTCTCCGTCACGCAGCGGGTTCTCGGCGACGTGTTCGACGACAACGTGCGAACCAGCGGGCTGCGCGCGGCGTGGACGAATAAGTCGCTGGAGGCGTCGCACATCGAGGCCGCGTGCGAGCGGTATCTCCGGTTTGAGGCCCTTGCGTGCAGCAAGAAGAATCTGCTCGTGCGGCGCCACTCCGGCGAGGCCGCCCGGGTGCTTCGCAAGCTGACGCGGGCCTTCCAGCAAGAGCAAGAGCACATCTCGCACGCCGCCGTGGGTGGGGTCTTCCGCAACTACCGTGCCGAGGCTGACGAGCTCGTGCGGGAGCTACCGGCAGCCGAGGTGCTCAGTCCCTTCTCAAGCTATCTTGTCGCCGTGATCCGCTTCGGCGCCTCCTCCACGCAGCTGACCCGCACCGACGTGAATGAGAAGCTGGTACAGCTGGACCTGGTGCGGCCCGCCGTGCAGGAGCTGGACGACAACGCGCTGCTGCATCACCTGATGGGGTTGCTCGATGTCGCCGTGCACCGGGTCAACCGCCACCAGGAGCTGGAGGACCACGTGAAGGCGAAGCAGCGGAACCTGGGGAATCCCGAGACGTGTGTGCAGGGCATTCGCGACTTCAGCGAGGTGACTCACGAGAAGTGGAACACGCAGGCGGCACCGGACTGGGTGCACGAGCTGGCGAGCCTGTTCTGCAACTGGGAGATGATTGTGCGCGCCGACCTACCGCGCTTCGAGGATGTGCCGCGGTACTTGTTCGATATCCTGCTCACCGGGGTGGCCGCACTGCACATTTCCCAGCGGGTGTACGGCGATAGCTGCGACATCCGGGACTGCCTGCGCCGCTTCCGCTACAGCGTGCGCGTGGCGCTGCGGCAGCACTTCAACAATGACGAGACCGCCGACAACGCACTGCAGGACTTGTGCTCGTACGTGCAGGTGTCGGTGATCTCAGGGCGCGCCGCCATTGGCGCGAACTTCTTTCACGCCATCCTGTCGCAGATGCAGGGGGCGTTCCGCAGCACGCAGGACGTCCGCTCCCCGCTGCACGACGAGCGCGTCGCCTGCATCCTGCGCACCGCGGCCGAGACGGCCTCGCTGTGCACCCGGTCGGCCGGTCTCCTGGAGCTGCTCATCTCCCTCACCGAGGACCTCAGCTTCCACTTCCGCTTCCAGCGGGTGTACAAGAAGCTGTCGCCCAACGACCGGATGACTATCCGCAACAAGTCAACCGTCAACCTCGTCCGGACGCTCGACTACTTCGAAAAGGAGTTCAACATCGTCCCGCTATCGGCCAAGGCGGTCGGGTTCCTGGTGGTGCAGCTGTTGTACCTCTCCTTCCGCAGCGACGGACGCAAGCGGCCCGTGCTGGAGCGCTTCACCAGTACAGTGGGGACTGCGGAGCTGGACGTGGTGGGCCTCACGGAGATGGAAGCCGTCCACGTCCGCGACCTGCACATCGCCTTCCCCCCGCAGCTCTCCTACAACTCCTGGCTGGACGAGTCCGACACGCGGGAGAAGTCCGTGTACGGCGTGCTGCCCTCTGTCGCGGTGAAGGGGTCGGCGAACCAGGCAATGATCGTGTCGCAGGCGCCCATGATGAAGGCCCTCGACGCCATCTCCCGCGTGCCGTGGCGCATCAACAAGTACATGCTGCACGTGCAGGAGGCGATTGTGCGGGAGGGCTTCGGCTTCGGCAAGCTGCGCCCCGGCTTCTACCCTCTGCACTACTTCAACATGAGCGAAGGCGAAATCAAGTACCCGTCTGACCGACGCCGCTCTGATGTCGCACTCGGCGCTGAGGACGGCGATCCCGGTGCGGACGGTGTCTACAACATCGAGGAGCGTCAACGGTCTATACAGCAGCGCTGCCAGGACTGGAAGGCCCTCACCGAGTTGCGTAGCAGTCGTGTGCACTACCTGCTGGGCATGCGGCAGGCCCGGTCGATCCTCCAGTTCTCGCACATCTACTTCCCCAACAGCATGGACTTCCGCGGCCGCATGTACCCGCTGCCGGGGCGGCTCAACCACACCGGATCTGACCCGTTCCGCGGCATTCTCGAGTACGCGGAGCCGAAGCCGCTGGGCAGTGTCGGCCTGTACTGGCTCAAGGTGCACCTGGCCAACAAGATGGGCATGAGCAAGCTCTCCTTTGATGAGCGGGTGCTCTACGTGGATGAGCACATGGAGGACGTCGTACAGAGCGCCGAGAACCCGCTGCAGGGGGACCGGTGGTGGCAGGAGGCGAGCGAGCCTATCCAGTGCCTGATGGCGTGCAAGGAGGTGGCGGACGCGATGAAGTGCTCGCAGGGGCCGGAGAAGTTCCTGTCACGCCTCCCCGTCGCCGTGGATGGAAGCTACAATGGCCTGCAGCACTACTCCGCCATTGGGCGCGACGCGTTTGGCGCGGCGCTCGTGAACCTTGTCCCGAGCGAGCGGCCCGCCGACGCCTACACGGGCATCTTGAAGGAGATGCTCAAGTCGATGGAGGCGGAGGCTGCGCGCGATCACCAGGTGGCGCAGCGCTGCTTGGGAACGGGCAAGGGGCAGGACAAGGACCACATCAAGCGCAAGACCATCAAGCGCCCCATCATGACCCAGGTGTACGGTGTGACGGGGTTCGGCATGTCGGAGCAGATCCTCGACGAGCTCATCAAGCAGAACAAGAGTCACGGGCTGTGGACGCGGACGGACATGATGGAGATGGCCACGTACCTGCGGGACAAGGTGCTGGAGTCGCTCGGCGTCACGTTTCGTGAGACGCAGAACTGCCGCAAGTGGATCACCGAGGTCACGGAGCTGCTGTGGCGGGTGCAGCCGCCGGAGCTGCGCAACGCGCTCTGCTGGACGACCCCGCTCGGACTGGTCGTGCGCCAGCCGTACAAGGTGCGCAACGAGTGCTCCCTCTTCACCGTGCACGGCTACAGCCGCGTCCCTGGCGACTCCATCGCGCCGGCGAGCACGAAGCAGCTCACCGCCATCGCACCGAACCTGATTCACTCGCTCGACGCGACGCACCTCGCGATGACGGCGCTGGAGATGCAGCACCGCGGGCTGTCTATGATGGCCGTGCACGACTCGTACTGGACCTACGCGTGCGACATGCCGAGCCTCTCGCAGGTGCTCCGCGAGCAATTCGTCAATCTCTACTCCAAGTACGACCCGCTGTGGGAGCTGAAGGAGCAGTGGGAGGAGACGTACTTCATGGACCTCCGCCGGCACGGCCTCACACTGCCCGATCCACCCAAGCGCGGCGACCTCGATCTGAACGTCGTGCTCAACTCGCCGTACTTCTTCTCGTAGACACCTTGTTGAGCGTCGGCGGTCTGCTACCTTCCCCACCCCCGCGGCACGCTCGCGTCCCCGCCGTCGACACCACAACCAACCACCCGTCGCCCCTCCATCCACAGACACACGCCCACGCACACGTGCGCGCGATGAAGATCAGAGTTTACATAGAGTAAAACAGGGGAGACGCATTTGGCGGGGGGAGGGAGGGAGGGTGGGGGCGGCGGCCCGTAGCGGTGTTGGCGTGTCTGTCTGTTGTGCCTCTTGTCCTTTGGTGTTTGCCCTTCTCACTCTTCACAAAATTGGTTTAATGCACACGTCGCGTGTCGTCTCGTTCGCTCGCTCTCCTGATGTGCCCGTGACGTGTGCAGCGGCAAGTCACGCTCTCTCCCTCTGTGTGTGTGTGTGTGTCATCGGGAAAGCGGCGGAGGGATGGGGTGGCGGGATGGAGGGCGGAGGGGGTTCGGGTATGGCGCGCCTGGCTGCCATGCTTTTACACGTGCGCTGCAATGCCGGGGGAGGCACCGGCCGAACCGCAGGACCCAACCCACGAGCCCGCCTTCTCTAGCCCGCTCCCCACGCCGCCAGCCCGCCACGCCCCATCCACCCACGCCAGCATCGGCACCGCCATCACTGCGCCTCACTTAGAATTCGGTGGATAGCCAGCTGTGCGTGTATCGACGCGTCTGTGTGTGTGTGTGTGTGTGTGTATTTAAGTCGATTTTTGTTCCTCCTTCCTCCGCTCTGCGACGGCAGAAGCTGCTCGATAACGGAAGGAACCCAAACCGAGAAGACGCGGGAACAGCAAGGTGTGGAGCGCGCCTGTACACGCGGCCTGCACGCAGCACCTGGCCCACAACGCCGACTTCGCATCTGCGCAGTGACGGAGAAGTCCACCACCACCACCACCACCACACACCCCTCCGTCACCCCGTGCTGTGTGCTCACGTGGCAGCGCTGTACACAAAAAGAAGTGTGCGCTCACCCACTTCCCAACCCCCCCCAACCCCCTCCCTCCTGTGCTGGAGGACAGAGAGGGCTGTCGGACGGGCACCACGCTCGCTGTTGACAAGGCACGCACCGTCGAGGTGGCTCGGTTCCGCTTTCCCTTGCACAGGATTGGCGCCACCTCCACGGTGTGTGTGTGTGTGTCTGCGTGTCTTTAAGTGGAACACTAATGTCACAATACCCTCTCCTTCCGCTTCCGAACCCTCGTCCGCTCCACCCATCCCCGATCGCATCCGTCTCCAGAGGTGCTGCGGTGCAATACACGCACACACACACACACACACACACACACACACGCACGCACGCGCACCGACGCAAGCTGTGTATTTGCGGTTAGACAACACCTCGCGGTACGAGGCGTGCGAGCCCGTATTATATCAACGACGGCGGCGGCGCGCGACATCATCTTCTCGTTTTCCCGTTTTTACCTTTTCTCTCTCCGTGAACGCATCGTCAACACATCTCCCAATACACGCCTACACACGAAGACGGTGGTTCAGCCTGGGCCACTATCACGTGAATGCACTCGAGTGCGCCTCGGCAGCGCGGCTTTACGCCACCGCGGCGCAGCGGCATCACGCACCTCGCGAGTCCTCACTACATCACCGGGCATGCAGCGGCGTCGCACGGCAATGCCGCGCGGCCACTGCTCTCCACGTCAGCGCTTCCGACAACGATGACGGATGTAGCTGCAGCATCAACGCTGTCTACGCAGCGGGGCGGCGGCGCCGCTGCCACTGCTGCTACTGCTGCACCTGCGCAGGCGAGCTCCTATTCGGACTCTCCCCCGCGCCACGACGCGACATCGCCGCTTCTCGCCTCCCAAGCGGCGGGGACCGGGACACCGCGGCTACGCTTCACCGCATTCGAGGCCCACAACCACCACCCCCACCAGCCGTCCAGCCAGCGTCCACCACGCACCCTCGTCAGCGTCGCCACCGCACCCCGTGAGGCATCCCCTCCACCCCACAGCCTCGACGGCGTCTCGTGGCGGCACCACGTCTCGGCTGTGTGCCGTCGCCTTGAGCGGACGATGCAGGAGACGGAGCAGGTGTTGATGCGCGCGGCGGGGCCCGACTCCAGCAGCACACAGAGGCGGGCAAGCGTTGATGGCGCGGCGCCGGGCTGCAGCTCGGTGCAGCTAATCGACGCACTGCAGCGCTACCGTAGCGCGTGCATGGCCGCCCTGCTCGAGCTCGAGGCGCTGCAGCAGCGCCACTTCTCCGCGCCGCCCTCCCGCACCCGCGCCCCCGCTGTGCAAGCCGGCTCCAGCGATGACCTCGACGCAGTCGAGCAAGACGCCACCTCGGACGGTGCGGTCAAGACGCCGCCGCCCCCGCCGTCGCGGGCGGCCGATATAGTGCAGCTGCAGCGGCGGTACACCGTCATGGAGTCGCGCCTCGCCAAGACGCTGGCCGCGCAGGCGGCCTACATGGACGAGATCACGCTGCAGCAGCACCAGCGCGAGCGCGAGGGCATCATGGGCGAGTACCTCTGGACTGCTCGACTGCTCGTCGAGCAGGAGAGCGCGGAGCGGAGTCACCTGCAGGTCCTGTGGGACCATCTCGCCTCTGCCGCCCACACCACCACCACCGCTGCCGCTGCAAACGGGCGCGCGCCGCGGCGGAGCCGCTGGCCGGCACCGGAGCCCTCGGCGGTGGGGGAGGCCGCCCCCGTAGAGCCGCTTCCACCGCCTCTGATGAAGTCGCCCGCCGCACCTCGCGCAGCGTCGGCAGCGTTGTCGTCACGCTCCCCCGCTGACCACGCCGCCCCTCCGCGGCTCCAGCTCAACGGGCACGGCGACGCCGCCCTCGAACGGCTGGCCGCCCACAACGCGCACCTCACGCGTGAGCTGGCGCACGCCAAGCAGCGCACGCACGCACTGCTCCAGGAGCAGCAGCAGGACCTCCAGGCGGCGCAGGAGCGGGCGCTCGCCCAGCTCGTGGCGCGGCACGGCGTCCGGATGGAAGAGCTCGAGCAGCGGGCACGGCAGGCCGAGGAGCGCCTGCGCGGCGCAGAGCACGACGCCACCCGCCCGGCGGCCGCTGCGGTAGCCCCGCCCGGCGCAGACGACGCGGCGCACGGCGCCCTGCAGCAGCAGCTCAAGGACACCACGAAGCGCATGTGGCAGCTGCACCTCGTCAACGACCACCTCGACGCAAAATTGCGGGTGGTGGAGCGGGAGCTGGAGGAGCTGCGCAGCTCTCGCTCGCCCCTCCGCGGGGGGCAGCAGCGCAACGGCGCCCGTGACAGCAGCGGCAACGCGGCCGAGGCACAGCAGACAAGCGAGCCACCGCTGCGCATCGCCGCCGGGGCTTCGAGGCCGCCTTCTGCCGTTGCACGGCCTGCGGTCCAGCTGGTGGCTCGCCTTCCCGCCGCCCCCTCCGCCTTGTCCACCGGTTTCGGGTTGAGAGGGGGCGGCGTCAGCGAGGAGCGGCACGGTGTCCCTCACGGCGACGTGCGCTACGGTGCGCCGCTGGCCCTAGCCGCTGCCGCCACCGCGCCCCGCCGCACCAGCGCCGACAGCGTCAACGGCGGCAGCTACAGCAACAACAGCGGTGGTGGTGGTGGTGGTGGGAGCGGTGCGGCGCAGTTGGTGGGTGCTGGTGTGTGGATGGGCTACGACGAGCGAAGCGCTCACCTCGCCGCCGCGACCACCCCTGTGAAGCAGCAGCACTCGTACGGCCCGTCGCACTCCTCGTCGCTCTCGTCCCTGCACTCGATGCGGTGGGCGGACGAGGCACCACCACTGCAGCGTCCCCCCGCGGCACGCACCTCGCAACAGCAGCAGGACCCGCCTCACGCGCGGGTCGCCGCCCCTGGCTCCCTCACCAGCGTGGACGTATCACGCATGAGTGAAGACACCAACTACGGCGGCGGTGGTGCCGGCGCTGCTGGCCAGGGCGACGACGGCGCCAACTTCTCGCAGCCGCAGCGCTCCTTCACGCGGACGCTTTCCCCGGTGCGCCAGCTCTCCCTCGATCGCACGCCGGCCCCGCTGCCCCCACGCACCGTGGGCGGCAGGGGGCGCACCGGCGCGGCAGCGGCAGCAGTCGCGATGCGCAGAGTCGCAGACGAAGGCCGCGACGGCTACAGCGAGGGCGGCGAGACGGACAACGAACTCGACCGCGCCGCTCCCGTCGGCGCTGGGCCCGCAGCGCGCGGTGGCGCGTCCACCAGCCCCGACTGCGACGACGACGTGCCGCCTCTCACGGCGCCGCACGACGCTGGACACGCTGACAGCGACGTGGACGCCGCGACGTCGCAGGTGTGCGGCGGCGGCGCAGACGACGGCGACGACGATGCCGCAGCCACCGCCGCGCTCTCAACCCCCTCCTCCTGCACCTCGCCGACCGCCACAGCCCCGCGCTCGCGGCTGGAGGCGGCGCGGCGCGACATCCTGCGGCACGCGGAGCGGCTCGAGCAGGAGGTGCAAGCAGTGACCTCGCGGCACGACGCGGCGCGGCGGCAGCGGCGGCGCGAGCGGGACACGCTGCGGGTGAACCTCTCCGTGCACAGCGCCAAGAGCAGCTCGGCCCCGTCCATGTCCCGCGAGGACCCTGACGCAACGGACGCGATCCGCCACCACCACGCGCCGCAGGACAGCGGTGATACGGTGGACAACGACGCCGAGGAGTCCGAGGCGCTGAACCGTGCGCTGGAGGAGCTGCACATTGAGCAGCAGGAGGAGGACGACGCGCTGGAGCACTACTACAACGACGTGAACCAGAAGCGCGCGGAGCTGGAGCGTTGCCTGCGCGCTGTCGAGGAGAAGCTTGCCGCCCTGCCGTGAGCGGCACACGGCATCCCCGCTGCGGCTCCTCTCGCTCCACCTCCCCCCCTCCCTCTACACACTCACACACAGACACCTCATTCGTTGGTTAGCGGCTCTAGACGCGCGCAGACGCACGATAGCAACCACGTGAGGGACGCGCTGTGCGCAAGCGCTGCGTACGGCTCCGTGCTCCTCTCTTGCTGCCTCCATGTGGGTGAGGCGCACCCACCACCACCACCCCCCCCCCCTTCGTCACGCCACATCCGTACTCTATCTCGATGGTTGTCGCAACCCCGCGTTCGTGGATCGCCTCCCCCCCCCTCCCGGCGTCTCGTGCACGATGTAACGCAAACATGCATCGTACAGGCCCACACCTTCCCCTCCCCCCCCCCCGCCGCCGCCGCCGCCGCCGAGAGGTCATCCACGACGCAGTTCCGAGGGTCTCGCCGCTTTGTGCTTTCGGGCTTGGGGGAGGCAAGAAGTACTGCTTCTGTCGTTTAGAGTCGAACACATACGCACGGCGATTCAGCGTCTGCTCCGCCCGTCTCGAGAGTCGCCCGCTCGCGCTCGCCCCTTCTTCCTCCCCCCTCCCTTTCCTGTTTGCCTTTGCGGTGCACACATTCTCACGCAAGAAACCGGCTGCCGAGTCGCTGATGGAAACACATGCACGCCTCCCCTCCTCGCCCCCAACGCAAGGGCTCGTTGTCTGTGTGTGTGTGTGTGTTTTTAAGTGTGCTCCGCGGCAGAGGACTGCTGCTTCGCTCCGTTCGTGTCTGTCCCTCACTCTCCTTACCCCGTCTCCCGCCCTTCCCCTCTGTTCCACACACACACGCGCGCGCACACCCACAGGCGACAGCCAAGAACTGAGCTTCGTCTATTCCACGTACCACACCTACTCCTCCCGTATATCATCGTAGCTGGATTCCCTATTCTCCCCAAAGCCGTTAAAACTCCGCCGCTAAACCCGCGGCGAGCTCGGCGTGATGGCGTCCAGCAGGTCTCCCATGCAGCTCCTGCTCGCCCACCAGTACCTGCGAAGCCAACACGTGCCCCTCGCCGATGACGCGGACGTGAGGGCAGCAGAGTCGTCGCCCGCGGTGGACCCCTCCGGCGTTGAGGCCGCGCCATCACCGCGGCCGCCGAAGCAGCGCAGCCGCCGCGCCATGCTTCGCGCGTCCCCGCACGCGCAGGAGCAGTGCGACGGCGCGTACAGGCCCTTCCTGTACTCATCCGTGAACCACAACACCCACCGCCTGCCTGAGACGCTCGGGGTGCACTACCCGGCTGCGCCGTACTTCCGCGGCCGCAACGAGTTCGACAACCAGCTGCAGCACGAGGCGACGGCGGCGCGGCACAGGGAGGAGGTCGCGCAGCGCGTGCGCACCGCCGGGAGTGCGCGGACGCGAGCGGACTCGGCACCGATTCTTCACCTCACCCGCTCAAACTTGTCGTCAAACTCGTCTCTGGAGCCGTCGCTGCCGCGGGTGGGCCAGCGCTCCCCAGTCACCTCCGCCACCAGCGTCCGCGTCGTCGCCAGCCCCGTAAACCTTGGTGCGACGGTGCGCAGCGTCATGACCCAATCCGCGCGCTCGCAAGGGATGCGACCGCACAGCGCCCCGTACTCAGACTCGAACACGACGGGGGCGCTGATGCCGGACATGGTGCCCGAGAAGTGCATGCGCTGCACGGTGCGGTGGCCCGCCTGCGTCGTGCGGGACGAGCTGGCGGCCGACAAGCGAGCGCAGTTCAGACGGGCGGTGTTCACCACGTCGCCATGAGTGGCGAACCTTCTGCAAACGAAGCCGCCCACGGCGGAGCTGCTTGCGGACGTGCGTGTAGCTGCAGTAGTGACCCTACCCTCTTCTCCTTTCTCCACCCCACGTCACACACACGCGCACACGCACACACATACACCCTTACCATCTTCCCCCGAGTCTCATGGCATCCAGTTGAAGGGCGGAGAGGCGACGCGGGGACAGGCGGGGAGCGATGGTCGTTGAGCAGGCGCACGTCTACGACACGGGCGCACTTCTCCACCTCTTCCGCTCCCTCCCTCCGCCGAACATGCTCCTGTCGTGATCAACGCTGGCGCTGCTGTTGCCACGGCACCGCAGGGACGCCGCGACGGCGCCGCACCAGAAGGCGACGGGAACGGGGACGGGGACGAGGCGGAGAGAGTTGCTCGTGTGCCGGCGCCGCCACGGTGACAGGCGCCGTCCCCTTCGCCCTCCCGCGCTCCCCGCCCCCCCCTCCTTCTCCTTTTTCCTTGTCGCGTGTGCCACCGATGTACATGAACCGTGCGCGGCCTCCCTGTAAACCCCGTGCACGTCGTCGTCGCCGCTTCCTCCACTCCTTTCGTCGTCTGTTCATGGCTACTGCCGCCCAGTGGTGGGCGTGTCCTCTCCCTTCCCACCAAACGTTCCCCCACCCCACCCCTCACCGCACCCCCACACACCCACGAAGCTCTGCCAACCGCGTGACGGCCCCTCCCCCCCCCGGGGGGCGGCGAGAAGGCAGCCGGCAGGCCCACAGAAAGCGTGTGTGTGTGTGTGTGTGTGTGTGTGTGGCTGCGTATGTGGCTGTGTACACACGCCATCGGGTACGACGACGCCTGTGGAGGGCTCCCTCCGTGTCCGCGGCCCTCCGCCGTAGCGAGCTCCCACCCCCAGCTCCTCTCTCCTCCGCCTTATACCTACAAGCGTTCATGCGGGCGAGACGGCGGTTCCTCCACGGTCCCGCGATGCCGCCCGCCACCCGCTCCCTCTGAGGTCGCTCGTGGCCGACCACACCGCGCCGGACACCTGTCCCCGGCTTCACGGCCTCCCTCTCCTCCTCCACCCCCGCCCACGCCCCCGCCCCCCCCCAGCCAGGCCGCCCGTCCTTCCCCACCCCTGTACACACCACCTCCCCCCCCTCCCCCTCCCCCCTTCTTCTAAATGGGAAGTATAAAGCGCTGGAGTCGAGGCGTATTGACCTCGTCGTGTCTGCAACCTCCGTGTGCGCACCTGTGCGTCGGTGTGCCAGGCGACTGCGTGAGAGCCGCGCAGGCACGAAGTACAGCAGCCGCAGCTGCAGCAGCACCCGGGGGGCAAAGGGATAAAGACGCAGCGCGGTATGGCGCAGCCCTCCCCCCCCCTCCCGCCTTTTCCCGCCCACTCCCCACCCACCGTGTAGGCTGTGGCGCCCCACGCTGATCTGCTCCTGCACCCCCCCCCGCTCTCTCTCCTCTCCCACGATCGCTCCTTCTCTGACCTCCACCTTTCTCCCACACTTGTCGCGCCAACTCTCCCCCCCCCCTTCCTGCCAGCTCATCACCTTCCCACGCATAGGCCACGCACGGCACGGTCCCCCCCCCCCCTGCACCACTGCAGCTCCAATGGCGTGTGTGTACCTCCTCGATGTGAGCCACTTGGGGTCCCTCCAGCACCCCCTGCCACACAGCGGCTCTGCAGCAGCCGCATCGCGTCCTGCGTCAGTGCACTCGTCTCCGCCGCTGTCATGGTGCTGCGCGGCAGAGCTCGCGCAGTGGGGCACCGCGAGGGCGGTGTGTGACGCGTGGAGGGCCATCGCGGCTGCACCGACATCGCCGTCGCCACCGCACGAGCTCGCCTCGGCAGACACGGAAGCCGCCCAGCACATACGCGACGGCTACGTGCGGCTCACCGACAGCGATGCAGACGAGCGCGAGGGGGGTGGCGCCGCGCCTCAGCCCGCCGCATCCTCGACGTCGCACACCCCTTCGCCGGAGCACCACCCTCCCTCGTATGCCCTGCACCGCTTTCCATCTTCGGTGATGGTCACCAACAAGTACTTCGGCACGCGGCTGGAGCTCCTCGTCGGGGCACCAGTGCACGAGAGCGCCGAGGACGCACTGGCGGGGCTGTCCCGCGCTGTGGTCGCGGCAGTCAGCAGCGACGCAGTAAAGGGCTCAGACGTGAGCGCGTACGGTGGTGTGCTGTTGGTGCACATCGCGCAGGACCCTGCCGTGGTGCCGTGGCACCTACTCCCACGCGGCGGCGGTTCTGCTCGTGGCGCGTGCTGCTTCCATGTGGTGATGGTGTTCTGCGGGGACGCCGCAGACGTGGACGCTGACGTTGGTGGGACGGCCGCCGCGGCGCCCTCTCTCAAGGACCGCTGGCAGTACTTCGCGGTGGAGAACGGGTACGAGTGCGTCTTCCACGGGCCTCTGCACCCCTACACCTCCAGCGGTGTACCCCCGCCGGCGGGTGGTGACGCGAGCCTCGCGCTGGAGGTGGTGGACCCCGCGTGTGGCCGCCGCGGCCTCTTGCAGGCACCGCTGGCCGGGTCGAGTCGCCTCTACCAGCTGCTGTGCAACACCCTCTGGCCCATCCGTGCGCGCCACGACGGCACGGAGCCTGCAAGCGCCACAAGCCAGGCACCCGCCACGCTTGACGCGACGGCGCCCGCGAACGGGTTTGTTGTCGTCGGCAACGACGCCGCGGTGATGTGGGACGTCCTTCGGGGTCTGCAGTGTGCAACGTCATCACTGGCGCACGCCAGTCCCGCACCGCAGCGGCGCCGGTTGCGCTTCTTCACGTCGGTCGTTACTCCGCCCGTGTCGGGGGCGACAACAAGCCCAGCTTCCCCCATCTTCGCGGCACCAACAACAGATGCGGCGAGAGGAGGAGGAGAAGCAGCAGCAGAAGCAGCAGCGCGTGTTGTACTTGTGAACCGCTACTACGCCGCGGTGGTGCAGCCGCGGCTCGTGCAAACCGCCTTCTTCGACAGCCGCATGCAGGAGCTGCTCGATCGCTACTGGGAGCAGCACCTCGTGCACCGCCACAACGCGGCGGAGGAGCCAGTGTGCGAGGATGCGCCGGCGGTGGTGCTGTGGCCACCCACGCCGCCCCCTCCACCGTCTCGCCGCCGCGGAGGACGAGGCGCTGGGCCGGAGGCAGGCGTCGTCGTGGACGGCCGTGCCGCGTACCCGCCCCTTGAAGTAATCCTGGACTCTCTGCGATGCCGCGGCTGCCGCGACATTGTGGTGGTCATCATCACGCCAGCTTCCCCGGTGTCAGCGCGCACATCGTCCACCTCCCGCGCACCGGTCTCGCTGACCGAGTACGAGGCACAGGTCTGCGCCGCGCGTGGCGTGGAAGTGATGGAGGTGTGCACAGAGTGCAGCGAAGCAGCAGCGTCGCGTTCAGCTGCTGCAGCGGAGGCCGTGAAAGAAGGGCAGCAGGCGATGTCAGTGCCGGTGGTGTGCGACGAGGACGACACGGCCGCAACGCGCGGTCTAGACCGGCTGAACGAGCTGCTGCACTGCGTGCAGTGGAGTCGCACAGCCTCCATGCCGCTCCCCACAACTGCCCCACGTGACCAACCCGAGTCCACGCATCGGCAGCGGAACGCGCTGCTGCTGCTGGCGCATGGGCAGAGTGCCGTAGAGGAGGAGACGTGGATGCGAGAGGTGCTCACCGCGCTGCCCATAGCCCTACAGCCCGAACGCCAGGACGGCTGCAGCCGCACAGCGGCCGAGCATCAGACTCCCACTACGTGGACAGACTCCACATACGTGTGGCATGCGGCCCCGTCTGTCGCCGCTGCCATGGCAGACGACGCCGCCGGCACACATCCTGCTTCAGCGAAGGGGGTGGAGCTCCACGTCATCACGTCTTACTTCGACGCCCGCGTGGCGGTGCACGTTGCTGGCGGGTGGTGGGCGTGGTGGTCCTCCCACTGCGCCGCCCCCGTGCCTGCACCAGCTCCGCAGTTCATCCACTGGGCCGACGCGTACGACGCCTTTGTGCTGATGACGAGTCTTGCCGCGCTGCAACAGGAGGCAGGTGCGGCCTCGCCCGGCAACGGCGCATCTGCTGGCGAAAGCGAGCCGTCGACGCGTGCCTCGCTCGCGGAGGCTCTCCGCACCCTGGCCCGCAAGCAGCGCGAAGAGTGGCTGGGTAGGGCCTCGACCGACTTGGAGTTTGGCGCGTCGCCAGGCAACCCAGCAGAGGCGGTCGACTCGCCGCTGCTGCTGCTGCTCCTCACCGACGTCACCGCGGCGGACGCGGGGCGCGCGGCGGAGGCGGAAGAAGTGATCCACCGCCTCACACGCCCCCGGCCCGCTGATGTCGCTGCGCAGGCCCACGACGTGGCCGGAGAGGAGCCGGAGTGGTGGGTCCCCATCGAGGTCGTCTTCGCCGCACCCCGCGGGACCGCAGCCGCACCTGCGCGCTCCCCGAGCGACGACTTCGGCGGGGAGGGGACGGCGCGTGTGCGGGAGGCGGTGGAGCAGCACCTCTGGCCCCATCGCACACCCGCTTCTCCGACGGCGATGACGAGTCGACGGCAGCCAGGCGCACGCGCGGCATCGCCGCCCCCAACACCTGCACCCACAGCGCCAACAGCAGCAGCCCCAACCGTGCAAGAGGCCGGCGTGCGCAAGGCTTGTCCAGCTGGGGAGGTCGCTGCCGCATCAGATACCGCGCCGGTCTTGGTGCCAGCCGCACCGCGCGCAGACGCTGATGAAGCGAGGTGGGCCGCCCCGGCGATCGGCTGTGCTCTGCCACCGGGGTTCCTTGTCGACCCAGAGACGCTGCGCAGTGTCGCCGTGGCAGCGGTGCGGGGTGTCACGCTTGACCCCGCTGACGACGCCGACGACGTGGGGGCCACCGGCACTGCGCCGAAGCCGCGGGAGCAGGAGCTGCTGGCGTGGACGGAAAAGATGAAGCGATACGGCCACCGCCTGGGGGAGGCACGGCGGCAGGAGCAGGCGGCGCTGCTGGCCCTCGCGCTGGAGCGGGTGCTGTGACAGAGGGACAAGGGGGAGGGGGGTATGGGGGTGACGTCCAGCGATGCCGTCGGCGCTCCGTGTGTGCATCGGGAAGGTAAAACCCTTCACCCACCTTCCCCCCCCCGCTTTCCTCGTCCTCTACAATCGAACCCGTCTTGCGTGAATGTGAGGACGGGGGGAACACCACGTGGCACTCGCGCGCGGGCTGGTGTCCAACGCGGCTCGACAGGCCGGTTTTCTTTTACGTTTCCTCTCCGTCTCGCATGTCGCGACGAGTCACGTGAGCGCGGCGCGCCGGCTCTGCTGCGCGCCACTGCCTGGAATGCACCTCTTGCCCATTCCTTCTCCGCTTCACTTTCTCGCCTCCGCCAACCCCCCCCCCTACGCGCGTCACTGTGTGGCCTCAGTGCAGCGCAGACATCGACGCAGGGACGGTCAGCACCGACCCCTTCACTCCTTCTCACACACACACACACACACGCGACTTCGTCGTATCAGCTCTCATGAAAGATAGAAGAGGTTGCAGCCCCAAGCCGAACGGCGGCTACGGCGGCCGCGGCGGCGGCCGCGGCGGCAGTCGGGATGGCTCCGCAGCGGCCTACCACGGGGCCCGCCCCTTCGCCCCACAGCGCGGCGGCCGCTCGCCGCGGTCGTGGTCGCGCAAGAAGGAGCCCAAGCGACCCACGGTGTCGCTCGAGGACCGCATGACGCAGCCCATCAAGCACGTCGTCCCGCTCGACATCTCCTTTGGCAACTTCGAGTTCCAGGAGATGAAGAGCATCGGCAAGCGCGGCGGTGGTGTGCGGGAGCTGTCGTCGCTGCTGCGGCAGGCACGCCGCAAGGCGGCCACGCACGCCGACATGCTGCACACGCGCCAGGGGGCCGAGCTGCGCAGCGAGGACCTCATCTCCGCCGCCATGCAGCGGGCGGCGGGTCTGAAGGTGAAAGACGACCCCCACCGAATTGCGAAGGCGCTTGCGAAGCGGCGCAGCAAGAAGCGCCAGTCGGCGAAGCGGTGGGCGAAGCGCATCAAGCACCTCGAGGACTCCGTCGAGAACATCGTGAAGGACCGCTCGATCCAGAAGCAGACGATGAAGGCGCGGAAGGAGGCGAAGGTGCGCGCGAAGGAAAAGAAGCGCGAGGCCTCTGGGGGCGGTGGCGGCAAGGGGTCCGCAGCGTCGGGGTCCACCAAGAAGAAGGCGGGGAAGGGCGGCGGCGGCAGCGGTGGTGGTGGTGGTGGTGGTAAGAAGTCGGGCGCCAAGAAGCAGCGCTCCGCTGGCGGCAAGCAGACGTCGCAGCGCAAGGGCGGCAGCGGTGGTGGAAAGCGCCGGTAACGTGCTCGCAGCGGCACGGAGGTGTGGTGGGGAGGGGAAAGGCGGGGCCTACGCGTCCACCCCGGCCCCGAGCCCACATTGGAAGGATGAGCTGTGACGCCTCTCGAGTAACTAATCAACACGGTATTGAACGCCTTGAACTTCTGCATTCTCCTTTCCTGAGAGAGAAAGAGAGGGGGCCCACGCTCCCTCCAATGGTGGTGTGTCTGCGGCTGTAGTGTGCCGCAGCGTGCGAGCGGTGAGGAGGGCTTCGCTCTCTTGTGGCACCACGGCGACGCACCGCAGAGGCGCGTTGCAGAGGTCCGCATTTGGAGTACGTCGGCCGCGCGACTAGCGACCCAGCAACAGGGACGCCTCCAGCACCACACCCCTCCCCTTTGAACTCCATCGTCCCCCCCCCCACCCCACCCCTTCTCGGTCCCGCTCCTTTCCTCGTCACACGCACACGCACACACACGTGCACATACGCGCAGTACCGCCTCCCCCCCCCATCTCCCACCTCCGATCCGGCCTCCTTCACCTCCGCCTTTCCCACCTACCTCCCCCCCCCACCGCCCCCTCCTCCCGCTTCCTCCGTCAACGCGTACCGAACACTCCCACGATGCTGCACCGCATGCAGGGCCGTATGGGCGCCGGCGCCGTCGCCTCCGCCATGCGACTCTCTCTGCGGCACATGAGCGGCCTGCCTGCGCCCCGCTTGTGCACGCAGGCCCCCGCTGCGACGTGCCGTCGTGTGCTCCCGTGCGCGGCCCGCTTCGCCCCCACCACCACCACCACCGCCGCGGCCGCCGCACCCCTCGCCCTGCAGAGTGCGCTGCGCGAGTACGCGACAGTGACGCGTGCGCAGCGCATGCGGGTGCAGGGCCGCGACGACGTGCAGAGTCAGACGAGCCCCATGAACTGGTCTGGCAGCAGCAGCGGCGGTGGCAGCCAGGCCGACAGCCTCACCCCGTACGTGCGCCAGCACCTTGCGCGTGTCTACACGCTGCTGGGCTGCGCGTGCTTGACGGCTGGCCTGGGCAGCTTCCTGATGGTGGCGACGCCCATGGGCCGGGCGATCCCGTACTGGTTCCCGATGGTCGGCGGCTTTGTGCCGCTTCTCTGGCTCTCCTTCGCCCCGCCGGCGAACCCGTCCCTGAAGCTGGGCCTCTTCTTCTCGTTTGCGCTGCTGGAGGGGATGGCGATTGCGCCGCTGGTGCTCATGACGAGCATGAAGGGGGTGCTGTCCACCTCCATCATCCTCACCGCGGCCGTCTTTGGTGGCTTCAGTGCCGCCGCCTACCTCGCCCCGCGGGCCTCGATGGTGGCGTGGCAGGGGCCGCTCTTCGGCGCGCTCATCGGCATGGTGGCCATCTCGCTCATCAACATCTTCTACCCGACGGCGATTGCCCACTCCATCATCCTCTACGGCGGCCTCGCCATCTTCTCCCTGATGGTGTCGGTGGACACACAGGCCATGATTGAGCGGGCCCGCTGCGGGGCTGGGGATCACGTGCAGGATGCGATGCAGATGTTCCTCAACGTGATCAACATTTTCGTCCGCATTGCGCAGATTATGGGCAGCATGGATCGGTGAGTCCTCACATACACACAGCGCACACGAACGAAGGCACACCTCAGCCATCAGCCATCAGCAGCAGCAGCAGCAGCTCTGGGGTGCGATCCTTCTCGGTGGTGCCTCTTGTTTGTGCTGATGCTTCTTTTGCTTCCTACAATTTGTGCTTGTGTACCGGCGAAGGAGAGATGGACGTGAACGCGCGCCGGCGTTGCCGTGCCGTGTCTGTGGGTGTGGGTGTGGGTGTGTGTGTGTGCGTCCAACGCCACTGTTCCTCCCTCTCCCACTCTCCGCGGCTCGCTTCACCTCGCTTGGCCACGCGTTCGGGTTGCATTCTCGTGATGGTGGCACGTCGCTCGAAGCAGCAACGATGGGAGGGAAAGCGAGGACGTGGAGGTAGCTTATTGCTCGCGTGTTGCTCCCCACATTCTGGTGTGCGTATCGACGCAGCCACCTGAACGCCGCGTATGTGCGCGTGTGCGTGTGGGTATGTGTGTGTGTCTGTGAAAGTGTGAGCGAGGACGGGAGAAGCACAGACATACGCACACACACACATACAGACAGGCGGCAAGCACGTCGAGAGAGCGTCACCCGCTCCGCAGAAACGAACGGAGGTGTCTGTCGCTGGCTGCCACCGTCACCCACGTGGCCGCTTGGCTCCTTGTTTTCTTTCCCTGTTGAGCGGTTCTGCCGGGTCACGTACACAGACGCACACGAAGGAGCCCAAGTAAGAGGCAAAGAACGGGACAGCAACTCTGCAGGCACCGGGGGTGGATGCGGTAGAGTCATGGGAAGGCTCGGACGGAAGCGTCGCTGCTCTCTGGTGCGTGTCCTCCGCTCCTCCCGCCCTCAAACTCCATCCACCGCCAACCCGCTTTTTCCCTCACTCCGGTGAGGGCCGTCGTCGCTCGCGTCGAAGCGCGGCGTGCTTCGCTCAACGTGTACACGCAGTCGTTGAAGAGGAGATGAGGACGGAGAAGCGACGGTGATGATTGCCACGTGTGTGCGGTGGGGCCTGCTGTTCTTGTAGAGTCACTGACAAACTGATCGACAGCCGCAACGCAACGATGCCGCTCCTTGTTTGAGGTGCACGTGTACTGTGTGCACGTCAGCGCACCTCAATTCCTGCAGTACCTCCCCCACCCCTCCCTCCCCACCTTCCAGAGCGCCACCCGACTCCTCCCGCTCTACAGTGCGCAAACACACACACACACACACACAAACGAAGGAGGTCGCACATCACGACGGGCGGCGTCACGCTCTCTCAAGAGGACATAAGCCCACCCACCCACCCACCCCCCCCTCCCTCCCTCTCTCACGCCCACACACACGCACAGCCTCTCAGCCACTTCTCTCGCGCGTCTGCACAGCCGCCACGAATGGAGTGGGCCGACGATGTCGTCAGCCGGCCCCGCCGCGCCAACGCGGGCAGCCGCATGATGGAGCTGCTGGCCACCGGCCTCGATGACGAGGAGGAGGAGGCGCTGCAGGCCCTCAGCGACGCCTCCTCCTCGGACTCGAGCTTCACGCTGGGCAGCGACGAGGAGGCGATGGACGAGGTCGAGAGCGACTTCGACGCGGAGGAGGTGGCCGGCACGCTGGAGGGCGAGAAAGTGGAGACGGAGGCCTCGGTGCGCCGCGCGGAGCGGCAGGAGCGGCGGCGGGAGCGGGAAAAGAAGGTGCAGCGCTCGCAGGCGTTTTCGCGCGCCGCGGCCCGGGACCGTGCGGCGCAGCACCGAGCGCGACACAAGGCACAGCCCCCGCTTGTCAAGCGCGGGCCGCGCGACGCGGCGAAGGACGGGGAACGCGAGGACGGCGGTGGAAGTGGTGAGGAGGTTGAGGACGGCGTCGGCGCTGTCGATCTTCGGCAGCGCGTGCGGCACCGCCCACCGCCGACGATACCCCTGCCGCAGCGGCTGGCCGAGGCACACGCGCGGGCGGCTGCGCTGCGAGCCGCACAGGCGGCCGCGGATTCGTCGGAAGTCGACGCGGGCGGCGCCGTGCAGGCGCATCGCGGAATGAACGTGGGCAAGGCGGCTTCGCGGGTTCGGCGTCCGGCGGCTGGTGCGGGGCGTCGACTTCGGTGCGACGCGGCGCTGACGTCTGCCGAGGCGCGCGGGAGTAGCGGCGCGGCGCCGGTCTTCGTCTCGCCCCGCATTGCCCTCTATGAGACCCCTCCGCAGCGCGTCCGGTACAGCAGCGGGGTGTCGGTGATGGCGAGCTACGGCGTGCCCACCGTCGTGTCCTTCTCGCTCGCCATACCCCCGGCGCTCCGGCCGTGATTGGTGGTGTGCGTTGCCGCTTTCCGAAGGGGCGGCAATGCGCACGTCAACCCGGCCCTTGCCTACGTTCGTGCCGATCAAGGGGCGTCGGTGCGCCGCAATCGCGCACTTGAGCGGCCGCGGGGTAGGGGGGAGGCACCTGCGCGCGTCTGTCTGTGTTTGTACTTCACTATGCTCCTGCTCGAACACGAAAATAGAAAGTGTCTTGTTTACAAGGAAACAGAGCCGCACCGCTCCGCTTTGTGTCCTCGACTGCGAGTCAGTCACCCGCTCCTCACACCCACGTCTTCCACCTCTGCCTCCTTCAAATGCACACGCACGCACTTGTCATCGCAGCGCTAGTGCTCACCAGATGCCCCCGCAGCCGCTCTCCAATCATGAATACCCAACACTCTCTTCTCTCTGCCCTCCTCCCCTCCCCTCCCCTTCCCCCCCCCCTCCCTCGCAACTTGATACGAGCCTGCACACGCGCATCAACAGCAACACCGCGCAACGCCTCTCTCGCCGACCAAACGTGCTCCGCTCACAAGAAGCCGAAGAACCCCCCCCCCCTCCCTTCCCCATACTCTATTCCGTGCATCATCAAGCTCATCGGTATTCATCATGGAGGACGCCGTCGACACGATCGTGAACCAGCAGCGTGAGACAGAGCGCGCTATCCTGGGTGGGCAGAAGGTGCACATCCGTGTGCAGCAGCGTAAGGGAAAGAAGTTCGTGACGACGGTGCAGGGGCTCAACCAGAAGCTCAACTTCCGCCGCATCAACCGCGAGTTCCAGCGCCGCTGGGGTTGCAACGGAACGGTGATCGCCACGCCGGACGCCGGCACGGTCATTCAGCTGCAGGGTAACTGGAGCGAGAAGATTAAGGAGTTCCTGCTCGATGAGCACATGGCGACCGAGCTGAACCTTGAGATCCACTCCCTGTAAGCAGCCGTTTCCTGCGTGTGTGTGTGTGTGTGTGTGTTTGTGGGTGTGTGGGTGTTGGGGAGGAAGGAGGAGCAACGCTGGGGAAGCGGTGGAGTCGAGCTTTCGTGTCACGCCCGTGGTGTGGCATCCACGCAGCCCCTTCCCCCTCTCCCTCCCTCCCCCTCTCCTTTCCGTACTACTCCCCCTCTGCCCCTACGTCGGGTTGTGCGTGTGCGCCTGTGTGCGCATGTTGGTTATGTTCGTGCCTTCCAAATGCTAAGTAAGCCCCACGAGTTGCAGGGCCATGTTTGTGTGGCCCTGATGGGGAGGGAAAAGAAGGACAAAGTGAAGGTGTGTGAGAAGGCAAAGCGGCGAATCTAAGGAAGAGTGTGAAGGGTGAGGTCTTGATTGGCGCTGGGCTGCATACGTGTGTGCGTGTGTGTTTGGGGTAGCAGTAAAAGCACGCGGCGGTGACGACGGATATGTGTTGACTTCAGGCCTGATGAACCGCGTGTTTGCCTGTTTGTTGTCTGCGTGCCAGTTGTCGCGTGTCTGGGGCAGCCTGGGCCGCTGATCCGCAACGTCGTTCGCGCAGCTCGAGTCCGCGTCTCACGACCCACCCACCACCCCCCACCCACGCCCGCACCAGCACCCCCAACTCCTTGGCCAGGGCCCAGACCCCCACCGTAATATCCTTTCCTTCACTCGACAACCGAAAAGAAAAGAGACACACACAGCATGCAAGAGAAACGGCAGCGCGGCGTGGTCATTTCAGACAGCGGCGGCAGCGCCGTGGCAGACGCGCTCGTTTGTGTGTGTGTGTGTGTGTGCAGCAGCCCTACACAACCAAGCTGATGGGCGCGCGTACGGCGTGGGATGAAGGGTGTCCCTGAGGCACACCGCGGCGCGCGCGTCCTGTGGCGCGCGCTCCTTCACCGCAGCGGGAGTGAGAATACGGAAGGCAGCGAGGCCGTCTGCGCACGTGCGCCGGGTGCAAGCAGCAGCGGTGTGAAAAAGGGGGAAGGGGGAGGAGGAGGGGCTTGAGTCACGACAGGCACCACGCAGCGGACCGAGCGCTCCTCACACACACACCCTCCTGCGCCTCCCTCCAGCCGTTGAACGCCTCTCGTCATCCACCTCTCCCTCCCTCACTTCTCTTCTCTCGCTCCTTTCGGCCGGCCGGCACGTGCGCACCCACGTGGCAACCACCGGCACCCCCGCTCCCGCGTCGATCCCGCCCCTCCCCGTCCTCATACACGCACACAACGTGCAGTCCCTCGTTTCTTCTTCGAATTCCTTTCCCCGCCCCGCCTCTCCACTCTACTCGTTCTCTCTCTCTTGCTCTTTCTAGTAGTCTCCCTCTCTGTCAGTCCCGCACCTGAACCTTCCCGTCTCGCACTTTCTCCTCCGCATCAGACGGCATCACAGGCAGGCACCGCGACTGGCGCAGAGCCCCTCACCCACCCACCCACCCCCCTCACTCTCCTGTCCTTCCTCTGAGCGATAGGTGAGGGTGCATTCATCACTACTGTGTGTTTTCCCCTGCCTTGTGTGTGCAATCACGTCTGCGTTTGTGGAGCAGCGCCTCCTTTCTCTCTGTCTCCGTGCCGCCCTCACTCCCTCACACGCGCTGCTCCGCTCTGCACTGCAGTTTGGAACAGCAAACGGTCAGCGAGTCGGCACGCCAGACACCGTCCCCTGGTTGCGCAGCGCCCACGGCAACGACCTGACTACACACAAACACCACCACCACAACCACTACTGCACACACACACACACACACGGCAAGACAAGCAGTGATCGCAGCCGCGGCCCCAGCGCTGCTTCCTTCCTTCTCACTCAACACTACCCCCTTCCCCCTTTCTCTCACACGAAGACGTTCGGTGCCTCCTCAGCCAGCACCCTCCCCCGCCCTACACAGCGGAGAAGAGCCGCGTGAGTCCACTCGTGACAGTGCGGCCTTTCCCTCCTCTGCCTACGGCGTGCGAGTACTGGCTGATCTCTTCGTGTGTTCCTTCTTTTTGGGGGGTGTGCGTGTAGGCGTGTTTCCGTTTGGTCAGTCCCGAGACGTTCGGTGGGACGAGACCAGAAGCGACCTCAGCTCCGCCGCTTCCGCTGGTGACGGCGCCACGCTGACGAGGGGCGAAGCGCCAGACAAGTTTGGAGCGTCTCGTGCGCTCACACGGCAGGAGAAGCGAACAGGACGAGCTCGTCAGGATCATTGCGGTCGACCTCGCTCGCCTCGCGCGCTTTCTCCTCCCCCCCCCTTCCTCTTCCCCCACCCCCTCGTGTTGTCTCCGACTCTTTCCGCCGATCACACAGCCACAAACACCCACCCACACACACACACACACACACAACCACGCACCCTGTCGTGGTGCGCCTTTCTCGTCGTTCCTGTTTGATCCCGCTTCCCAACTCTTTACCTTTGTCCGCTTCCCTCTGCGTGTCTCTCCCTCGTCTGTGCCGTCTGCATTCACCGTGGCGACCTTGTCTGCCCCTGCCCTTGCGCGCCCCCTTCGTCGCTCTTTCTCACCACCGGCTTCTGCAAGCGCCGCTCGTTCCCTCTGTCACGACACGTCCCGCCGAAGTCAGGAGACCACTCGCTCGTCAAGACCCGCCACTCGCACGAAGAGAGTACGCAAGGAGAAGAAGTGTGACTGGCAAGGATAGCAAGTCGCACCAGCAGCAGGCCCTCTCTGCCCCTCCCCCCCCTTCCCTCCCGCCCCCCCCCTCGCACCTACCCGACTCAGCCCGCGCACGCAGAGCATCCTTTCCCTTACCCCACCGCGACAGCGCCGCTGTCGAAGCTGTCTCTGTTATGTGCTCGTTCTTCTGTCTCGTCACCCCTCCTCCTCCTTCTCGCTTATTTCACCTGTTTCTTCGATTCTGGTAGTGGTGGTCTTGTTGGTCCCCTCCCCTCTCCCCCCCCTCCAATCTCCCCCACCCCCCTGTTTTCCGACGAGGGTACTAGGGACTCGCGGTAACGTCACACGCCGCAGCACGCGGTCGATCTTAACGCCGCTTTGTGTTCCCCCCCCCCCCACGACACACATACGTGCACATACACACACACACACACACATCGTGGAGTCTTCTCGTGCGAGGGTGCGCGTGTGTCGCTTCTTGTTCTCGTTCTCGTCTCCGTCAGCCCCCCCCCCTTTCTCGTCGATCCCCTACTCCTGTCTTTCTTTTCTTTTTTTTCTGAGTTGTCCTTACGCGTGCGTGCGTCTGTGCGTCTGCGTCTGTGTGTGCATTCTTGAACGTCCGCAGGTTGTTGCACGTTTGCGCTGCAGCGCCTCCCCGGCATTACTCCCTCCTCTCCCCTCCGCCGCCTCCCGCGTGCACCGCCGTCATGCCTGTCAATCCCGAGTACATTCCCTTGCCCAAGAGCAAGGAGATGTTCGCCATCGCGTCGTGGCGCGACTCGCCGGCGATGAACGCGGCGGCGACGCCCGCCACCCACCCGGTCGCCGGCATCTCCGTGAGTCCGCATCTGGGCTCTCTGGACACGCTCCGGAACGGCAAGGGGGCAGCTGGCATGTACGCGGCATCGACCACAACGACGGCAGGGGCCCCCGCGCCACCACCACCACCGCCGCCGCCGCCGCCGCCGCCGGCGATGACGGCAGCACCCACTGCTGCGGCTGCCGCTGCGGGAAAGAAGAAGAAGCGCAAGTCGGCGAGCGGCGCGGCGGGGGCAGCCGGCAGCCCCGGCGCCCACCCAGACGACGTGGACGACTTCTTCGTGCACATCCTGCTCCCCACCGGGGTCTCGGTGCAGACGCTGGAGTTCGAGCTGCAGGCCCAGGCCACCCCACTGCGCACGATCGAGGTGGGCATCCCGAAAGTGCTCTTCCCGCGTAAGCCGGGCAGCGGCACCACCACGAACGGGACCGGCTCCCCTGGCGGCGAGTCGAGTCCGCCGCTCCCCGCCGCCCTCACCGCACCCGCGGCGCCGGCGAAGCTGGTGCTCTCGCCCTTCCGCACCCCCGCCGTCCACCCCAGCCACGACGAGCACGGCCTGCCGCCCATGTGCCTGCCCCCGGCCGACCTGCCCGAGCCCGCCAGCGGGGCAGCGACGGCGCCCTCGACCACTCCGACCGCCAGCGCCACTGCGGCGTCCCTGAACGGCAACGGCGGGGCGGCGGCGTCGGCCGCAGCGGGGCACCACGGCGGGGAGTACCAGGTTTCTCTTCTCTTCGCGGAGAAGGCGGAGGCGGAGAAGACGGTCACCTTTGTGCAGCGCCGCTGGCCCACCGCGGCGGTGTCGCTCGCCTCCCGCAGCCGCAGCGTGCTGAACGCGACGCTGGTGCTCAAGGGGATGCCAAACCAAGCCAAGACGGAGGCGGTCCTGGCTGAACTGCAGAAGCTTCCGCACACCCCATCCTACGTGCGCCTCCTCCGCAGCGAGCGCGGTGTCTTCAAGAGCGTCGTGTTCGTAAAGTACACGCACTGCGAGGTGGCCGAGGAGTGCAAGCTGCGACTCGAGCAGTTCGTGCTCGGCGCGCGGCCGCTGAAGGTGGAGTTCAAGAAGAAGAGCGCAGCGGCCGCGAGTGCGGGTGGCGCCGCGTGCGCGGAGAGCAAGCGCTCGCTGCAGGAACTGGTGCGGGAGCTGCGGGTGAGCACCGAGCATGAGGGCTTTCACCTCTCCCGCGCTGATGTGGCGAAGGAGGAGCTGAAGGTGCTGAAGCAACTCTGCCAGTCCTACGGGCTTCTCTTCGACATGAACGAGCAGCGGGTAACGGTGCGGCGGGTGCTGGGTAACAACGGCACGGGCAGCGAGAAGCCGTCGCCGGCGCTGCGGCCCCAGTCTGTGACGCCCGCGTGGGCCCCGGCGACTCCGGCGCCACTGCGGCCCATGGACTTCAAGGGCATCAGCCACTGGAAGGACATTCGTAGCCAAGCAGCCGCGCTCGGCATCGCGCGCCCGCTCGGACCGGAAGACGGCAAGCCCGCCTTTGCCGCCGGTCGCGGTCGCCCGCTGTGAGCGGCGCGCAGGGGCGTTGGTGAAGAGAGGAAGCTGACAGCAGTGGGAAGAAGTGTGGTGGACGATGCGAAAACAAAACAATCAGCAGGACTGTGCCCGTGACGCGAAGGCTGCCCGCTCCACTCGGTGCTCCTCCCCCTGCCGACTGCCCTCTCACGCACTCACCGCCGGCCTCGCCTGCATCGCCAGCGTCGTTCATCAAGCAGATCCCACCACGCACACACCCACCCACCCACACACACACACACACACACCTCAGCTCTTTCATGACCCGCCTCGCTCAGGCGGTCTCTGTTGCGTGTTGTGGAGTGCTGGTGGCGGTAGTGGTGGTGGACGTCGTGGTGAGGCCCCCTTGTGCCCATCTCCGTCGCTTCTTCTTCGTAATAAACGGGGCGGGTATGCCGTGATGCACCTGCGCACCCCCCCCCCCTTGAACGCACACACACACACACACACATGCGTGCGCGCGCGAGAGAGCACTGGAAGGTGTACCCCTGCGGCGCTGCACTGATAACATGGATGTCTGTGTATGTGTGTGTGTATGTGTGTGTGTTTGTGTGTTTGTGTGTCTATATGCATCCGCGCGTCAAAGGGGGGGGTGCACATGTGCGCACCGAAACTGCGCCGCCGCATTAACGGCTCCAGAAACAAGAACGCAGAGAAGAGAGAGAACAAGAGACAACAAGGAAGGACACACACGTCTCGTCTGCGCAGGGGGCGTGTGTGTGTGTGTGTCGGGACTGCGTTGAAGTACGCGTGCAGTACAAAGGGTTGATGGAGGCGTTTTCGAGTGTGCGCTCCGAGCTTACCGTCAATGGCGCGCTTCTCCGTAGCGGGGGCATCCGGGCAGCGGGAGAAGGATGGGCAAAGGTGTTGCAGGCCGGCTGTGCGAGAGCGGAAGAGCGGTGTCGCGTTTGGGGGTTCGAGTGGGTGATCGGGCAGCAGTGCCGTCTCGCCGCGGCGCCCCGCCTCGGTCCCCACCCACCCCTCTGCTCACTCAAGCGACCTTTATCGCTCGCCTCCCCCCCCCCGCCTCCTCCTTACAACCTGCCTGTGGTGCTCTGCGTGTGGATGTGTGTGCATGTGTGTTTGTGTGTGTGTATGCGTTTGTGCTGCCCTGTGAGCACGCTGCGTGCGTCCCTCTTTCTCTCAACCTTCTCTCCACTCCGGACCCTCCTTTACCTCTCTGGACGGCGGCGGTGGTCACAGCACCCCCCCCCCCTCTTCCCTCCTCCGCGCGGCGGCAGGCGTTGGTGACGAGTGCAAAGCTGCACGAAGCGTGCTCCACCGCGGCCCCCCTCTTCCCCTCTTCAGAGTCCTTTCCCGTCATCGCCGAACACAACGGCTCCTACTTCCTGGCGAAACTCCATCTCGAGCCTCGCCACCTCACGAGGCTGGCGTGCGAGCGGGAAGGGAGACCACCGCGTCTGTGGACGCGAGAGTGCAAAGCGGCGCACAACACGCGTACGAACACGGGCATACACACACACACACACAAGAGAAGCGTCTGTGGTGGGTGTGGGTGTGTAATCCATAGAGAATGCCACGTGGGCGCGGCAGAGGCAGAGGCCGCGGTCGGGGCGGTCGCGCTGCTGCCCCGCAAGACGACACCGTTAATGCGGCCTCGCAGGCGACGCCGCCCGTGCGGGTGGTGGTGGGCGGCAGTGCCGCACCCGCGGTCACAGTGCTTGCCACCTCAATCCGCGCGCGCGGGGGTGGCGCCAGTGGTGGGCGGGGTCGCGGTCGCGGACGAGGTCGGCAGGTTCGCGGCGGCGGCAGCGGCGGGGCAGTCGACGACGGCGACACCGCCCTTACGGCGGCGCGTGACGTCACAGCCGCGGCGACAGGCAGCGGGGACGCTGCAGCCTCGCCAGCGCCTCTGCCGCCGTCGCCGCCGGTGGTGGTGGTGGTGCCGCAGGGCCGCATGATCACCCGCTCCCTTCTGCGCGGCACCTCGGCCCTCCTCCTCGACAGCGCCCCTAGCGAGACCACCGACCGTAGCAGGAGTACCCGCTTCGCCTCCGCCTCGCCGCTCGCGCCTGGCGTAGCCAGCGGCCGTGCGGGCTCCTCCTCCTCCTCTACTCCCACCCCGGCCACTGCGGCGGCGGCGGCGGCGGCGCGTGGAGCGGTGAATGGGGGTGCGGGTGGGAGTGGCAGCAGCCCAAGCCCAGCCTCACCCACGCCGACGCAGCGCGTCATCATTGGCGGCCTCCTTCGCTGTGTCTGCAACGCCTTCCTCGTGTCGCCCAGCGAGACGCTGCTGGAGTGCTGTCAGTGCCGCAACTGGTGCCACCCCGCCTGCGTCGGCGTCGACTACGAGGAGCTGCGACTGCGGCTGCGGCAGCGCGACTTCGTGTGCCCGTTCTGCGCCACCGCATCGGTGCTCGCGACGCCCGTGTCGCCGGCTGCCACCTCGACGCGCCCCGGCAGCGGGGGGCGAAGCAGCAGCTTCCCGGACACGCCGTTGGCGGGGGTGCCGAGCCCGTCCACCACGATGCCCGCGGCCACGTCGATCACCACCCCACTAGGGGAGTCGATCCGTGTGGTGGTCAGCCCTATCTCTGCCCCACCGCCGTCGGCCCGCACCACGCCGCCACCGCCGCCACGCCCCTTCGCGCCGCCGCCATCAGCGGTGGTGACCGCCGTGAACGGCGTGGCCGTCGTGGCCGTCACCTCGGCGTCCACCTCCCCCGCGTCGCCGTCGCGGGCGGCGGCACCCGCTGCAGGGGGCAGCGGCGGCACAGAGAGCTTCTCAGGTTTCCCCGTGGTGAGCCGGCAGCCACCGGCGCCGCGGCAGGTGCCGCTGAAGCTGCGCGAGGTGCCCGACCAAAGCCCGCCCACCGTCCTCGCCGACGACCTGCGGCGCCTTCTCGGCGGACTCGAGGAGGTCGCGCGGCGGCTGGGCTACACCGTGCTGCACCTGCCGCCGCACACCCTCACCGACGCGCAGGTCGGCGAGTGTCTGGCGTGCTGCACCGAGGCCATTCGCAACGCCACCTTCTCCGCCGACTACCCCGCCTACTGCATCAAGGAGGTGCAGCTGCGGCGGCACCCGTACGTGCAAGGCATCGCCCTGCAGTCGAACACGGACGGACGAGTTTGCTCCCTGGTGCTCTCGAGTGGCCGCGACCTGTACGGCAACCTGCGGCCGACCATCACGCAGTTGAAGAGCTCGCTGCAGCGCGGCCTCCTTGCCCCCACAGCGCTGACGCCGTTCATGTCCACATGCATGGCCATCACGGACGTTGCCGACTTTGTGCACATCACGCTCAGCGCGACGCACGTGCACCATCAGCGCAAGGGGCTGGCCCGGCTGCTCATGGCGATGGAGCTGCTCAAGTGGGGCCTGCGAGGCCGGCAGCGCGCGTTTCTGAACATGGCGATCGAGAAGCGCCTCGTGGACGGCGGCAGCCGCATCGAATTCGCATCCCCTGTGGCCTCAAAGCGGCTGTACGAGTCGTTCGGCTTCGCGGAGGTCTACCCGCGGTACGACCCGGTCACGAAGAAGGAGCGGTGGACGGCGAAGGAGGCGGACATGGGACGCGTCATGGCGAACCTGGACTTTGTCCACGACGTGCGCGATGTGGCGGCGCGGCTGCTGGAGAGCCACAGCGATGGTGATGTTGGTGGTGTTGGTCGCGGTGGTGCGAGCTCGGCGTCACCACCGACGGCGCGGCGCACAGAGCGGGGCGTAAAGAACGACATGGAGGAGGCGGGCGCTGTCGTCGGCGGCAGTGGCGCGGCGCGCTCGCGGGCCGCCCGGAACTCCGGCGGCCACCACAGCGGCAGTGGCGGGGGCGGCGACAGCAGCAGCAGCGCGGGTCACGCGCGCAAGCGGGGTCGCAGTGGCAGCCCCACACTTCCTTAAGTGCAGCGGGGGGTGTTGAGGAGGAGGTTGGTTGATGCGGCAGCATCCCTTTCTTCTTCTCTGTGTTCAGCGAGATCGTCCCTCGCGCTTCACGCTGCCTCACACGAGATCTACACGCACACCCCTACTCAGCAGATACCCACCTACTCTCTCACACAGACAGCGGAAGAGAAACAACTTCGTTGTGCACGTCCCCTCTTTGGCAAGGTTCGCCGTGCTGGAGTGCGCAGCGCTTCCAGGCGTCGCAGCCGTGCCTGTCAGCCGGATCTGGACCCTTCGCACGTGCCGCAAGAGAGCGTGCCTCTGCGCCATGCATCGGAGCGTCATGTTAATCCCTGCCGTCGCGCATGTGGACGGGCCCTCCCCACCCACCTCCCACCTCCCTCTGTGCCACCCCTCGTATCCACCCCCTCGCACTTTCCACCTCTGTTATTCCTGCGGCTGGTGTGCACCGCAAACGCACACCCGCAAGCCGGTGAACACGGGAGCCCCGCAAGCCCACGTGCGATCGAAGAGAATGCGAGCTACATGGGCGTGCTGGCAGGCCAAGTCGCTGGCCCAGATGTTCCGCAAGTTGAAGCTGGCCGGCGCCCACCCCGATGTCCTCTGGGGCATCGACGCGCAGAAGGCTCAGCACAACGGGGAGGAAATGATCCGCCTGGAGACGCTCATGCACGAGCGCGCCAAGCACGGGGCCGGCGGCGGCGGCATGGGTGCAGGCGCGGCGATGGGAGGCGCGGCTCGCGACAACACACCACAGTCTTTTCTCTTCTGGCTGCAGGCCAACCACCATCGTGGCGCTGCTGGTGGTGGTGGTGGCCGTGGCGGTGGCGGTGCGGCTGCTGCCACTCCAGCAGCCACCGGCGCTCTGCGCGCCATCCAGTGCACAATCACCCCGCTCTCGGACAGCCGCGTGGTGAAGCAGCAGCTGACGAAGCTCTTCCTCGATGCCGACATCTACGAGGACTTCGAGCTTGCCGAGGATGGAGTGGAGATGAACCTCGAGTCGGTGCTGCGCCACGCAGACGCGAAGCAGAACGAGCACCTCGTACAGTCCGGCTCCTTGTACATCCGCGGTGATAAAGCGGTTGAGAACCTGCGCCGCTTCAGCGTGCTGCTCGTCGTGGAGGAGGACGGTCTGAGCTACCTCGTCTCGCTGCCCGAGACGCAGGCGGTGCAGCCGACCGGGGCCGGGCAGTACACGTCCGTCGTCGGCGGCGGCGGGGGCGGCAGCACGGCCGCGTACCGCCCCTCCAAGACGATCATTGGCCCAAACGGGGAGATCGACGCCGACGTGCAGGACTTCATGACGGAGCGCGGCCTCCGCCCCTTCGACCTCCGCATGGCCGGCACGCACTCCTCCGTGGAGCGCTTCGTGGAGGCGTTCGAACGGCTTGAGCAGATGTACGCGGTGCACCGCGGCCGCGCCTTCCGGCCGTCGGTGTGCATCGTGCTGAGTCTCAAGTCGCTGGACAACTTTGTGGCGCCGGACGGGTCCATTGTGCTGTCGGTGCAGCGCATCCCCACCTGGGAGGAGTTCCTGCTCAGCCTGCCGCAGCCGGTGTGGAAGGAGTGCGTGCAGAAGCATCAGGAGTGGCGCGTCGGCTTTGCGCCGAAGCTGCAGGAGCGGAAGCGGCAGCTCACCCGCGTGGCGGACATGTTCAACGTGTATCGGGTCACGATGGAGTCCCCCATTGCAGGCCGCACGCAGTGGCAGGACGAGCTTGTTGCCCGCTTCCTGAAGGAGGAGACGACGATCCGGCGCGCCGTGGCCAAGTACCACCTCAAGTCCGACCTGCTGAAGCGGCGGGGTGAGATCTGCATCGTGGAGCACCTGTACAGCAGTCTGCCCGGCTCGGCGATGCCGTCCACCACCGCCACGGCGGGGAGTGGGGTGCGCAAGGAGATCGGCTTCCGCATCGGCGGCGACGGCCGCGTGGTCTTCAACCACTCTACAATGAACACCGGGCAGATGCTGCGTGTGCTGAAGGACAATCTCAAGCGCGTCGAGACCTTCCAGCGCCAGCACGACAACGCGATCAAGGCGTTGGAGCTGATCAGCCGTCACATCCCTGTCGACTTCAGCGTGGACACGGAGTGGAAGAACCGGGCGGAGGGCAACCTTGCCATGCACCTCGAGCGCTTCGTCCGCACCATTCAGCGCAACGAGGTGCAGCTCGGTTCCTTTCTGAACTCCATCATGGCCGGCGGGGCGGGCACCACGAACGCGGGCAAGGTCATTGTGCCGGCGAGCATGCCGGTGAAGAAGCGTATGGTGTGGGTCGTCTCGGACCGCTTCGACACCATGGCAAGCGGCATCGTGTTCATCCCGTACGACGTTGACTTCGATTCCATCAAGCGTCTCCTTCTCACGCGGCAGTGATGCCCCGCTGCAGCGGCGTGGCGATGCCGCAGCACCACCGAGGTTGCGACAGACCGGGCACGTATGTGTGCATCTGTGTGGTTCGTGTGGGTGCATTCGCGCGGCGACGGGGGCACGAGAAGCATGGAGGCCTGCTCCCCCGCCGCCGTTCCTCGTTGGGGGGAAGGATTGAGTCGCCTCTGTTCTCGGGCCCGCAGGCCTCGGTGGTATTCACACCTCGTCTAGCAAGAAAATGCGAACGATTCGAGCAGCCCGCGCTGCGATGCGATGGGAGGGTGCGAGAGGAACGAAAGCGCACGTGGCTGTGGCCTTACTGAGCCCGCGCATGTTCCCCTTTTGGCCTTTGTTTTTCCCGTCCAAGTCCCTCGCGCTCACTGCGTGTGTGTGTGCGTGCGTGTGTGTGTGTGCGTGTGTGCGCTCTGCGGGTGTACATTCACCCCGCTCCTGCTTCTATTCCGTTAGGTGTTCCGTGCTACTTCTCCCTGCTGCCCCCCCCTCCCCCCGCCCCACTTTCTGATTCAACACGTTCTTATCGACGGGGCAACGCGAAGCGATCGCCCGTCCCTCATCCCCCCCCCCGCGCGCACCTTTCTTGTCTACCTCCACCTCCCCCGAGTTGCACTTCGTACACACACACACACGTAAATCTACAGTATAGACACTCGACACACCTATCGATCAAAATCACTTTCCTATACAAGCACGCAGACACACACGTTGGCGCAGCGCCTCATGCAGCCATCGCTCGCCGCGGTGCCGGACACGGTGCTCGAGGTGCTCTTCTCCTCCTGCGACTACGCCGAGCTCTTCGCGTGCAGCCACGTGTGCACGTCCTGGCGCCGTCACACCGCTCGCTCGAGCCTCTGGCGCCACGTGGCACAGCAGGACTTCGCGCGAGCGCGGAACACTGAGTACCAGGTCGTCGCCACACCGGTGCAGAAGCGCGCCGCCGTGTCGTCCTCCTTCAACACCGCCAGCCTCTTCACGGTCGAGGTGCGCATGCGGCAGCGCAGCCGCGACGACGACGACGACGACGACACCACCGCGGCCGCGGGAGGGGGCGGCGCGGGGCGGTACGGCGGGGTGCCGTCGTACGCGCAGGGCCTGCACGTGTACTCCTTCGGCGGCGTATTCGGTGCCCCCACGAGCACCTCCCAGTACCACCACAACAGCAGCCGCAGCAGCAGCGGAGGCGGCGGCGCCGATGCCTTGCAGCGGCGCTCGTCGTCGACGTGCTTCAGCGGCCTGGGCAGCTCCGCCGAGGTGCGTGAGGTCTGTGTGCGCTACATCGAGCCGCTCGGCTTCACTGCCGGGCACGGGGCAGCATCTGCCCTGCGTCGCGAGAAGGCACGGCTCGCGACGGCGCACGCGTCCACCTCTACCTACGTTGACGCGGAGACTGACCACCCGCTGCCGCTGTGGGAGGACGGCTCCATTCTCCGCGATGGCGTGCTGCTGTGCGACCCGCACGACCCCGGCACCTTCTGCTTCTACGCCGCCACCCTGCAGCGCCCGTGGTGCACCGTCGCCATGGACCGCTTTCTCGTCGACGACGCCCTGCTGCGTCGCCTCGCGCGGTATCGCGCCGGTGGCGACGACGCAGCCGCGCCGTCGTCCCCCTCCTGCTGCCTCGACCTTGCCTTTCGGGTGGAGGAGCTGCCGGTGGTGCGCAATGATCCCCGGCACCCCGTCCACACCGTCACCCCCGCCCAGCCCGTCGCCCTTCGCATTGGCGTGCTCGAACGGGCGCAGCTGCCGGCCTATCAGCGCGGGCTTCGCCACATCCTCACCGACATGGTGTGCTACGCCGTCACGCCGTCGGCGGAAGGTGGAGAGGACGGAGAGGACGACCACGAGAAGAGCGGCGGCGACAAGCGCGCCGCCCCCGCGCCGAGTGCCGCGGACCCGAGCGCGTACGCGTGGGGCGCCCTTGATGCTGCGCCAGAAGCAAGAGACGGCACCGTGCGCACACACGGCGGGCACCGCGCGCCCTCGCACGAGGACGAGGTCGACGCGGAGGCAGAGGTGTCGGCGTGGTTCGAGGCCAGCCTGCAGGAAGCCTTGCAAGCCGAGGGCACCACCGCGCGCCCAGCACGCAGCGGCGGCGGTGCGGCGGCGGCGGCTACTGTGTGGCCCAGTGAGCGACAGCGCGCCGAGGCACACCGCGACACCTCCCGGTTCGTCTCCCGTACCCACACGAGCGCCGCTACGGACGGCGCGGACGGCGCAGCCTTCGCGATTGGCGACACCGCCGCCAGCTACGGCTACGACACGGAGGGCAACTACATCAGCGCGGACGTCGCCTATCCGCTGGGGCCGCCGCTGGCCAAAGGAGACGTGGTGCATCTGCAGTTCTGGCGCGACGAGGACGTCATCGCTGTGGCCCGCAACGGGGAGCGGCTCGGCACCCTCGTCGCGGACGCCTTCTCGGACCAGCAGCACTGGTGCGTCGCCGTCTCGCTGCAGAACTGTGGGGTCCGCTTCATCCCGCCACGTTTGATCTGATCCGGCGTGGCCACGGCCTTCCGTAGCGGCACCCGATCACCGCCAACTCGCCCTCCCCCCCCCCTCACCACCAGACTGGGCACGGATATCCCCTTTGTCCATCCGCCTACTCCCCGCGTGTCGTGCAAGCGCTGACACAAGGCCATCGCAACGTCCCCTCCCCCCCACTCCACCCGCCGGCTGGCCGATTTCTCAGCGTGACTGCCCCGGCGTCCAGCTGCTTTCTTCGCGGTCTCCGTGCTCGTGTCTGTGCGCTCTTGCGTGTCTCCCTCTCGGCCTCTCACGAGCCTCCCAGCCGGCACTACACGCACACCACACTCA
>JASAOO010003458.1:0-67149 GCA_030849075.1 Zelonia costaricensis | reverse complement strand
GGTCGCACCGAACACGCGGAAGTGCATGGCAAGGCTTAAGGAGCGGGAATCGCTCCTCCTAGATGGACCCTCGCACAGGACAGTATCCCCCCGCCGAATCGCCCCCCCCCCCCTCCGTGTGGTGATGTCAAGTGAACCCCCATCTTGCTACTGCCCTCTGAACTCCACTTGCTCCCCCGCTCCGCGCCCTCCCCTCCCCATCTTCCAACATGTAGGGAGATCCACGCCCTACCCCACCTTAGCCCAACTTCTCGCAGTTTCTGTTTGATTGAGGTTGCCTCGCGTCAGTCTGCCTGGGCGCATTCGGCTCATTGGGCACGAGAAGGGGTGACGGCCGCAGACGTCGGCGACAGCGCAGGACATCGCCTGAATGGTGGAGTACGGCAAGGTGGAGGAGTGTCCGGAGCCGGTGCACCGGAACAACGTCGTGCACACGGGGGCGCATGGCGTCAACCTCCTCTACCAGCCGGAGCTGAAGGGGGGCGCCGCCGCATCATCACGGAGCCGCACCTCGACGCTGTTGTCCCCAAGCACGCGGTTTCCCCCGTTGTTGCGCCACCTGTCGCGCCCCACGGCCCGCCAAGTGGTGGGCACGGTCACGCTACTGCTGGCAGGTCGACTTCGAGGCGGTTTACGACGCCACTCCCATCCCGGAGTCGCTCCGCAACAAGTTTGTGTGTTCGGCACACGCGCGAGCGCTACTGCCGCGTGCGGACAGTGCCGATGAGCGCTCGCTGGAGTGTGACCATCGGGCAGGTGACGTCCCCACCGACGTGTCAAGTTATTACGTGCATCGACGACGTAAGGATTGCCGCCCAGGAAGGGCCAAGAGCGCTGCTTTCCGGAGACGGTGCGATCCAGTGTCGGTGGGATGGCGTCAGCGAATCTCCTCACCTCACCAGCGCGGGAGGAGCTGCTGCACTAGACGGACACCGAGCTTCTACGCTGCGCGCAGGAGGATACGGTCTTTCTTGGGGAGGAGTACACGTGGACAGGTTCCTGTCGCCACGTGCGCAACCAGATGAAGACGATTGCCAAGCTGAGCTTGGAATCGCAGAAGTCGTCGTTCACGCGGCGTTCGTACGTGGCACTGGTATCTCTGCTGATGTACGCCATGCACACGACCCGCCTGAACCCGACCATGATGTTCGACGCCCTGAGAGCGTACCGCGGCGTCTACAAGAACGTCTCCGAGCGGTGCGGCTGGGACGAGCAACTTCCGTTCCTCACCCCCAACGGTGTCCAGGCGTGTATCAAGCAGACCAGCGAAGCACTGCTGCAAAACTGTTGGTACCCCGCGGCGCCTCCCGTCCTGGCTACGTACCGAGAGGAGGACTACGATCTGGTGGTCTTCATCCATGCGTCGAGCGCGGGATGGGGAGCCGTAGCCGGTGACAGCGAGGGGCGCCTGCGCTACCACCAACAGCGGTGGACAGTGAACCTGGGACCAGTCACACCGCGAACGTCGCACGGGGCTCAAGACGAGCAGCAGCCGCTGCGCGACTCCTTCCAGGCACGCCATTCCGCACACGCTGAGCCCACTGCCATCTGGCGCTACTTGGAGTATCGTCACGCGAAAGGGAAGCTGCCGCCAGGCACGCGGGTAGCCATTGTGACCGACCATATGCCCATGGTTGCCGCACAGAGGAAGCACAAAGGCTTTGGAGGAACTGGTCGTGGCTACCACTTGGAGGCCCTGTTCATGTACGTGAATAACCTGTACCACAGGGAGAACCTCCAGGTAGTGCTCTTCCACGTCAAGGGGGGACTTACAACCCGGCGGACTCCTGCTCTCACACACTTTGGGGCAACGTACAGCGGTGGCGTGGTGACTGGGGCAGCTAAAGCAGCCCTGCCATCGCTGGAGATGTGCTTCTCTCCGGTGTGCGCAGCATCCGAAGCGAAGGCGTTCAGTTTTTTTTTTCTTCAGAAGTGACATACTCGAGGGATCGTATTGCCGTCGGTGTCCTCCTTTACTTATGTTATTAGCGATCGAGCGCTCTCAGTTGTGTGCGTCCGAGTGGAGTTTTCCCCAGGTGGCTCCATCTCGTCCGACAATCCAGTTTCCCGTGCACGTAAGCTCCTCTCTGGAGACCAGTAACGCGCCCTCCCCAACGACATCCGCCCCCCATCCCGCGATGAGCGCGAAGCCGAAGCAAGAGAGAAACTACGAACCGATGAAGCTAGTAAACGAGAAAGAGGGCCGCGCTGCGCTACCGGTGGCAGCGAAGAGGGCGGCGGGGGCAGTAGCTGTTCGGGTTCGGGCAGGATAGGGTTGGGAAGAGAAAACAACTCACAGAGGAAGGCAGACAGGCGAGCTGCAAAAACAAAGTCCTTGGTCGGGGAGCCCTCGAGTCCAAACTGCAATCGCAGCGAGCGAAGACCAGGGCAGCACAAAAGGTGCTCGGGGGTTTCCTCACATCGGGCGTCGCGCATCCACGGTGCGGCCTCCACCAGCTCGCCAACGTCGTGAATACGAGTGAGGTGCACAGTGAGTGTCACGGGGCCGGTGAAGGTGGACGGGCAGATGGGACATTGCAGTGTCTTGGGAGGGGTTTTTCTGACCCGTGGCACACCGTTCACACAGGCGATCCCGGTGGCATGCCCCACAGGGTGCTGCTGTACGTGATTGGACAGCCCCGGGGTACGAGCGGAACTTGGAGGAACACAAGTCGCACCGGAAGGTGAAGACAGTGTCCGCCCTAGGCTCATTCGGTACTGGCGGAGGCTCCGGTGCCACGGGGGGCGCCGGCCGATCCGGTACAGTGTCTTGGACAGTGGTTGCTGTGATGGAGGGCAAGAACTGTCGAGGTCTGTCACCATGCTTGGAGCGATGGTGCAGCCGAAGAGCATCCCGGTTCGTGGTCAGAACGCCCAGAATGTGCGTCATGGAAATGACGGCGAATGTGGTACTTAGTACGCTCGAGCGAACATAAAGGAAAACGCCACTTCCCGCCGCGAACCGGCCTGAACCGTCGACGTTCCGACGTGGACAGGTCAGCAGGCGGGACAGGTCGTGGCTCACGCGGATGAAAACGCTCATAATGCTTCGAGTCGTTGTGAAGCAGCAGTGTGTTGACACAATATGGACATTGCCACCGCTTACTGTTTGCCGAAGAGGGTAGCAGTGCGACCTCAACAGGGCGGTCGACCAGTGGAGGAGCCATGGGGCACCGGTGTTTGTCGAACCAGTGACGCTGGTGGTACTGCGTGCCGCAGCGCTCGCACCTCAACTCGAGGCGACGGGCTTGCAGCGGGACAGGCGCGGGACGAGAAGGGGGAGGGGGGGGCAGCAGCGGGTGGTACGTTCACAACCGGGGCCAACGCAGTCATCACGGTAGAGGGGGACGGAAGGGGCTGACGGAGATGGTGCGTGGTCATGTGCTCCTTGAACACCTCCCGATCGCAGGTCACATGCGAGCAGAACGGGCAGTCAAGCGAGGACCCATCGGGGGGTGCAGCGAGACTACGCCGGCTGTCGTGAAGTGATTGGCACTTCGCCACGCCATGGATGGCCTGGAGGTGACCCCGAAGGGAGCAGCGGTTCGCAAGAACTCGAAAACAATGAGAGCAGAAGACAGAGGCGTTCGGTGGGGACCGATGGTAGCCATAGTGTGATAGGAAGTAAAGAAGTGAAAGCGAACGGGAGGGGGGGGGGCTGAAGCGACGTACGGCGATCGAATATGTGAGGCACTGCATCGACTTGCATGGGCAAGGTCGGCAGTCAGCCCAACAGACTGCTCCCTTCCACTTCCTCTCTCCTACCCAACCCCACGTCCTCCAGTCTCGAGGCCAGGTTTAAGGGAACAGAGAAGACGACGAAAGGAAGGAGGGGAGTGAGGTTTGCAGGGGTGGAGCGAGGCGAGGGGGGGGGGAGGAGATAAGCTCGAGTGCTGTGTTTGTGTGTGCGAGTGCGTGATTGTGTGTGCGTGTGTATGAGGGGGAGGGGAGACGAAGCTGTGGAGGCGTGCGGGCAGCGCGAAGTGCACACACACACACACACGAAGGTGGGGAGGGCTGAGGTGTGCAGTCGTGTATGAACCGATAGCGACAGGAGAAGGATGAAAGAGGGAAAGGACGAAGACAGGGAGGGAGTGAAGGCCTGCGGACTCGCTTCCATCGGGTTGTGACAGCTGAAGTGGCGAGTCCGCCACCACTGCCACCGCCCCGCTCCACTCGACAGCCTCCAGTACGGGCAAAGGCATCGAGAACGGGGGGGGGGGCAGCGGGCTACGGCGCGTGCGCCTGCACTTGAGGCCCACCTCGCACGGAGTGAAGTTCTGTCTCCCCCCAAGCCAGCGAGAGAGACGCATACACAAGCGCACCTGCGCGTACCGCTCGGCGCAGACTCTGTGCCTTCGCTCACTTCTTAATCCAGTCGAAGACTTGCTTCTGAGCGCGACCACGCGTACTGCAGCTTCGACCGCGTGTGGTGCAGCTTGATGTTACACGTCTGCTTCAAGTGTTAAACGTCGTCGGTGGCGAGCGGCTGCGGCTGCCGCTGATGCGTGCTGTCTGTGGTGTTCGTGCGCCGGCATGCGCACGCAAAGGAAGAAGTTAGGGGGAGGGGGAGCAACAGGGCGGGTTCGCGGGCGGCGATGGCGGTGGACAACTCCTCCACACATCCCCCCCTGCGCTTCGCTACGCCTCGTCCTCGAACCACGAGACGGGCCCCAGTGCATCGCCGAGGAAGCTGCCTTGCAGCTCCATGATGGGCAGTCCCGCCTCGAGCCCGGCACCCCCTCCGGGGAAGGCCGCCACCCCAGCGCCGACACTGCCGCCGTCCAGCCCGTCCCCGCCGGCCTCCTGCGACGCCGCCACGGCCTCCTCCGACTGCACGGTGCAGGACTGGACCTTCACCAGCACCTCCGCCCCAGCCACATACGTGTTGTAGCACGCCGCCCCCGCCGCGCTCCCCGTCAGCGGAGCGGGCGACGCCGGCGCACCCTCCCCCGCCTTCGCGCTTCTGCCGCCCTGCGCCCCGTCGGCGCCCTCGTCGGCGTCGCCCTCCGCGTCGACCGGGAGATGCCACACTCCCTGCGCCGCGCTGTAGAGGGAGCCGGGCACAAGCAGCTCCGCCGGCACAAGGAAGGGGATGCCCACGAGAAGGTCCATCGTGAGGTGCACACCCGCCGCGGACTGGTGGGCGATGCGGGCCTTGAGCCGCGTGCCGGGGCGGGGGGCGAAGACGCAGACGCCGAAGGTCGCCGTCAGCCACGCCGACGCCGCCGCCCCGCGCACGGAGCTGGCGGAGTACTCGAGCACCTCTGTGATGGCCACGCACAGGCCGCGCGAGGGGATGACGCGGCCCACGTACCTCTCTGTCAGGCGGTGCAAGAGGATGTCGCGCATCGTCAGCGCGTAGGCCGCCGAGGCGTCATCGGGTGCTGCATTGCTGTTGCTGCTGCCGGTGTTGGCGGTGGCGGAGCTGTTGCTGGCGGTCGTGAACGCGCTGGGGAAGTCGCGTGGGAAGTAGACTGCCTCGATGGCGACCGTGTCGTACAGGATGTACGAAGAGAACATTGCTGAGGAGGGAGAGCGGGAAGGATGGGAGGGAGCGGGGGAGGGGATGCTTGCGAGTGTGTGTGTGTGTGCGGAGGGAGCCACTGAGCGGCGCGCTACGCTTTTATCGCGCTCCTTCACATGCGTGTGTTTGTGTGTGTGTGTGTAGGACAGGGAGGGAGAGGGCAAAGGCAGGGAGGGACACGGGACGAGGGACGGGGGACGGGTGGGGAAAGACAAGACGATCGATGGAGCTTGCAGGATGCGGGGCCGCCCATGCACGATGGCACGGTGTACAGAAGAGGTCAGCGGTGGGTCCGCTCGACCTGTCAGACACACGCCCCTCCCCTCTCCTTCGCTGTTTGCCGCATCAAGCGCGTCGCGGGACTGCGGCTGACGTGAAGCGCTGCCGCAGTGCAGCACGCGTCCGTGTTCACGATTGGCCCAGACGCCGCCAAATGTGTGAGATGGGTGGGGGGCGGGGAGGGGGGGGAGGGGAGAGCGACACGACGCACATCACCACAGCACACATGATGCTCTCGTGGAGAAGCCGGCAGAAGGGCTGAAGGAGGGAAGGGAGGGGGGGGGGGGAGCAACCTTCCGCCGAAGGGGCGGGCAGACCGGTGCGAGACTTCCCGACCCGTGAGACGGCCCCATCCCTTCGCGAGGCTCGCCCTTCCCCCGTTCCTCCCACCCTCCGCACACAGAGCGCAATGCCCTGGCTTCGTGCACGTTGCTGGGCCGCATCGACCCGACCACACACGCGCAACAACCGCGCGCGCGTGCGCTTTGCCTTTTTGGCGCTTGTGTAGGTGAACTCGGTTGATCATCAATCTTAGAAGACAAGTTAGAGAGAGACAGGGGCCACACCACCGCAGCTCACCTCACGAGTGGCTGCACACCGCGCGTTCTTACAGAGCAAAAGCCCAGCTACCACCAACCACACACACACACACACAGATACACACACATGACCTCAACACACACCCGGGATACAGACAGAGAAGTGACGTCAAGACGGGACAGCTGCGGACGCGTGCGTGTGTGTGTGTGTTTGGGAGTGCCAGCGCTACCACCTCCCGCACTTCACTGCTCCCCTCCCCACACGACGCACGCACGCCCAGCATGACCTCGTTCTTCTTTATAATCACAAACGCACACGCGCACACACACGCGCACCCCGACGCACGCCGATGGACGTACATGTGTGCGTGCCCCACCTCAACACAAGAGAGGAATAGAAAGCCAAACAAGAAGAACAGCAACAAACCAGTCAACCCCAAAACGGGCAGCAGACGACGTCCGCGCCACGTCCGACTGCCGGCCCACGTCTTGAGGAGTTCCACCACACCTCCCTACGCACACCGCGCTCCACGTGGCGCCGCGGGGCTCGAGACGGCAGCGCACGTCAGTCCGCCGAGCGAGGCTCTGACGCGGCCACAGAAGAAGGGGTGGGCAGGTCTTCGGGAAGCCGGTGGGCGGCTACAGCCAGGGCACACCCCATCCCCGCACTGCGCCTCCCTCCCCCGCCCCCAGTACGTCCCACCCCCCTCCAAGTTCACTGGCTCGCACACACACACACGTAGACACACACACACAGAGACACGTACATATATGTACGCCCCTCTCACACAAACTAAACAGCCAGCATTATGCCTCTACCCCCTCCCCGACTCGTGCACCGTTCCCGCACATCCCCTCCCCACACCGCACCGCACGTAGGTGAGGGGGTGGAGCGGGGGGGGAGGGGGGGAGGGAGGGGAACGGCAGAGCTTCGCCCAGTTCTGCATCGCCATCTCCACGTCTTTAGCTGCTCTGCTTCATGGCGACGCCACGGCGGATCGTGCCCCAGCCGATGAGGCGGAACGTCTTGTCCACCATACGCGAGATGGCGACCTGCTCCCCCGTGGAGCAGCACACCGGCGTGACGAGCTCGAGCTTCGCGATCTCGGGGTCCTGCGTGATGCTGAGCACCGTCGCACCCGCCGTCAGCGTGCCAACGTTGATCTGCAGCGACTCCAGCACGTTGAGCTTCTGCACGCGCTTGGCGGTGGACTTGCCGTCCTTCGACTTGGCGCCGACCATCTCGGAGAAGAGGTTGTACTGCACCTCGATCTCGCAGTACACCTCCGGCATCGTGCCCTCCTCGCCCAGCATGTGGCCCACCATCTTGTCCTGGCGCGTCAGGGTGGGGTCGAGCGTCGTGCCGACGGCGATGAGGCCGCCGGGGATGGCGTACTGCAGCACGTTGTTCTCGGCCTTGAGGGACACGGTGCGGGTCTTGAGCGGGCTGTACGTGAAGCGGCCGCCCTGCTCGTTGGTGCTGCGCGAGCGGACGAGGCCGGGTCGGATCTCCACCACCTGGCCGACCTTGATCACACCCTGCGTCACCGTGCCACCCGCCACGCCGCCCTTCAGGTTCTCGATGTCGCCCTCACCCGGCTTGTTGATGTCGAAGGAGCGCACCACCGTCATGCGGGCCGGCGCCTTGAGGTGGCGCACCGGCAGCGGGATGTGCAGCAGGTACTCGAGCAGGTAGTCGACGTTGCGCTTGAGCTGGGCGGAGATGGGCACGATGGGGGCGCTCAGGGCGATGCTGTCGATGTAGTCGCGGATGCGTCGGTACTGGTCGTGCGCCTTCACCTCGCCGACGAGGTCGATCTTGTTCTGCAGCACGATGAGGTGGCGCAGTTTCATGATCTCCACCGCCTTGAGGTGCTCGAGTGTCTGCGGCTGCGGGAACACCTCGTTGGCGGCGATGAGCAGCAGTGCCGCGTCCATGATGGCGGCGCCGTTGAGCATGGTGGCCATGAGCACGTCGTGGCCCGGGCAGTCGACGAAGGAGAAGTGGCGCTTCAGCGTCATGGTCTCGCCGCAGTTCGGGCACGGCGTGCTGTCGGGCTGCGAGGAGGGGTAGGTCTGGTAGCACACGGGGCGCGGGCAGGACCCGCACTGGTACACCTTCGCGTTGGCGTAGCCGAGGTGGATGGTGATGTTCATGACCGCCTCGCGGTGGAACTTCTGCGTCTTGACGCCGCTGAGCGCCTTGACGACGGTGGACTTGCCGTGCGCGACGTGGCCGATGGTGCCCACGTTGATCGTGGCCTGGCGCGACATGACCTCGAAGGTGTCGACGTTGAGCTCGTCCAGGTTGATCTTGCTGAGGTCCTGCTTGGCCAGCCCCATGTCCGTGTCGATGACGTTCTCGTCATCGAGGGTGAAGTCGGCGATGTCCTCCTCCGCCATGGTTGCTGAACGTCGAAGAGGAGTGGGGGGAGGGGGAGAGTTAGAGGATGGAGGTGTCCCGTGAAGGAGTGGTGAGACGAGGGGTGAAGAGGGGAGGGCGTGTGTGTGCGAGTGACACTTGGCTACCAACAGGAGACTGCGCAGAGGACAGGACCAAGACAGCGTTCGCGAGTGTGCGTGAGTACGTGAAGGAGGAGAGGGAGTGGCGCATCAGCTGGAAAGAGGGAGGGGGGTGCGGTGGCTGTCGGTGGCTGTCGGAGGCACAACCCGCAGAACTCAAAGGCTGAGATGACACAAGGCAAAGGGATGGAGGGGGTGGGGAGCCTCAGATACCTCCTGACGGAATACAGAGTGGCGTCGCACACACGCGGAGGGGAGTGGGGTGGGGCGGCGTCCCCCTCCCCCTCCACACACTGGAAGGACAAGGCCCACCCCGCTTCGACCGTCGCACAAGCTCGCACCTGATGGCGCCTCTCGCCCACGCGGCGCTGCACACACGCAGTGGTCGGGCAGGCGCCGAAGCCGTGCGACGCCTGCCGCACGCCCGCAGCGCGGGGAGGTCACACTTGGCGTGTCCCTACGGCAGCGAGACTGGGCCACGTGCACTTCACTTTTCCGCTTCGCGAAGTGGGGACGTGGCGATGACGGTGGCTGTGATGACGCCGATGCAGCAGCAGCAGCAACAGTGGTGGTGGTGGGGGGGGGCAAAGGGAGCGTAGAGGGGCACAAGGGGGCCACGGAGTCACACCGACGTCGACGTGCCCGCCTCGCGCCACGATGCGAACGCGTGACCGCACAAGGGCGAGCGAGAAGAGGTCGAAGCGGGGGACTAGGTGATCGGCGTACACGATAGCGCAGCGTGCGCGGTCGTGTGCGTGAGGCTTGCCGGCACCCCGTTGAGCCGTGGTGCCAGGGGACTGTCGCGAACACACTCGCACTGCTGCTGCATCCATGCCCGTCTGCCTCCTCCCCCCCTCCTCCCTCCGCATGACTCGCCGCCACCCCCCCACCAGCTGCGTACTCTCGAACGCGGTGAAGTCGGCACATACACAAGCACACACGCACACACATGCACTGACGTACGCAACACACACACACGGGCAACATTAGCAGTATCGGGAGACAGCGGCGCCTCCGCCTCTGCCTCCTTTCCCCCTCCGCTCTCGTCTCGCACCCTGGCAGCATGGCCGAGCTCACAACTGCCGTGGCGCGCCGCCGCCACCACCTCCGACGCCTCCCTCCTCCGGCAGGAGCTTCACGGGAATACCTTTGCGGATCGTGCCCCACCCAATCACGCGCACCTTGCGGTCCACGTAGCGGGCCAGCACGATGCGCTGGTTCGGCGGGTTGGCGGACAGCGGGCTCTCAAGTCGGCATATCGCGCGGCCCGCGCGCCGCGACGTACGCAGCACCGTCGCTGCCGTCGTGAGCGTGCCGACGCTGAGGATGATGCTATCCTCTTCTCGCAGCGGCGCCACCCGCCGGTGCACCGCGGCGGTGGCGTGGTCGGGGTGCACGCGGTACGCCCCGCCACCTCCAGCGCCATCTGCGAGGCCGCGCTGGCCGTGCCGCGTCGACTGCTGTGGTGGCGCCGACAGTCCGATGATCTCGCGCAGCAAGAAGAACTGGATGACGACCTCCTGGTACACCTGCATGCCCGTCAGACAAGCCTCGCGCTCCTGCACCGCGCCGTCGTCGTCCAGCGGTGCCCCCTCCACGGGCGGCAGGGACGACGCGCCGCTCGCGACGTCATCGGCGTGTGCGTCCTCGCTCGCGCCCATACGCCCCCACAGCGGCCCGCGCCGCACGACACGCACCACCTGCCCACGCAGCTTGTTCTGCCGCGTCAGCGACGGGTCCAGCGTCGTGCCAATCGCGATGAGGCCGCCCGGAACGGCGTACTGCAGCACGTTGTTCTCGGCCTGCAGACGTGTGACGGTGGTGCGCAGGGGGACGGCGTAGAGCTCCCCCGGCGGCGGGGCCGCGATGTAGGCCACCTCCTGCCCCGACAGCACATCCGCGCGGCGCGGCAGCACGCCGTCCCGGCGGCGCAGCACGAGCAGACCAGGAACAATCTCGATCTCGTCCCCGACGCACAGCACGCCCGCCGCCACCGTGCCGCCGACGACGCCGCCCTTCAGCGCCGCGGCCCCGTCGCCGGCCGGACCCGGCAGCGACACGTCAAAGGACCGGAGGACGTTCAGGTGCGGCGTGGCGCGCAGCTGGCGCCGCGGGAGTGGCGTGCGGACGAGGTAGTCGAGCAGGTACTGCAGGTTGAGGTGCTGCTGGGCGCAGATCGGGATGACCGGCGCGTTTGGGTAGCCCGTCTTGGAGGCGAGGTAGTGGTGGATGATGCTGTGCTGTGCCGCTGCGTGCACCTTGCTGACGAGGTCCACCTTGTTCTGCAGCACGAGCAGCGACGTGACCCCGATCATCTCCGCCGCGGCGAGGTGCTCGAGTGTCTGCGGCTGCGGGAACACCTCGTTGGCGGCGATGAGCAGCAGTGCCGCGTCCATGATGGCGGCGCCGTTGAGCATGGTGGCCATGAGCACGTCGTGGCCCGGGCAGTCGACGAAGGAGAAGTGGCGCTTCAGCGTCATGGTCTCGCCGCAGTTCGGGCACGGCGTGCTGTCGGGCTGCGAGGAGGGGTAGGTCTGGTAGCACACGGGGCGCGGGCAGGACCCGCACTGGTACACCTTCGCGTTGGCGTAGCCGAGGTGGATGGTGATGTTCATGACCGCCTCGCGGTGGAACTTCTGCGTCTTGACGCCGCTGAGCGCCTTGACGACGGTGGACTTGCCGTGCGCGACGTGGCCGATGGTGCCCACGTTGATCGTGGCCTGGCGCGACATGACCTCGAAGGTGTCGACGTTGAGCTCGTCCAGGTTGATCTTGCTGAGGTCCTGCTTGGCCAGCCCCATGTCCGTGTCGATGACGTTCTCGTCATCGAGGGTGAAGTCGGCGATGTCCTCCTCGCCTGCCGTCGCCATGTGCGCGGGCCAAGACGCGTGCAGCGCTGGCGACTTCGTTTTCGAACTTTCCCCCTTCCAACCCTCACCGTCCGCGGCGACTGCAGGCCACTCGAAGTGTGCGTATTCCCGCGGCTCTCGTGGGTCTCGTGCTCGACAGAAGGGAGAGAGACTCTGGAATATACAGGAGGGACGCGTGTGTCTGCTTGTGTGTGTGTGTGTGTGTGTGTGTGTGTTGACGTGAGAGCTGTGGTGACGGCCGCTCAGGACACGCGAGCAGCTCCCTGCGATGCGCTGTTCATCGATGGCACGCGTGCGCGCGGTCGCGGTGGTGCGAGTACTGGTCGAAGTTCCACAGAAGGAGGAGAGAGAGAGGGAGGTGAAGGGGGTCCCCCCGGGTAGGCGGAGGAGAAGAGAGGCGGCGGTGTCCACGAGCCGCGGGCGGCAGGTCCAAGTGGTCCGGGGGGGGGGCGAAGCACGACGAGAAACACCGCGCGTGTGTGCGTGTGCGTGTGCGTGTGCGTGTGTGTGTATGTGTGTGTGAGGAAGTGCGTAGAAAAGGGAGAGGCGAACGATGTTGCCGGAAGAGGAAGGTGATGCGGCGAGGAGTGCTGGCGGGTACGCGCGCGTGGGTGTGTGTGTGTATGGGCGCCGTGTGGAAGAGGCTTTGGCTTGATTGAAGCACGTGTTGGGTGGTGGGAGGTTGGCGTTGTCGCCGCAGCTGCGGCACCGTTGCGTGTGCGATGAAGGGGACCCGAGAAGGTGGAGCGCGTGGAGGAGTTCAGCAAGATGGGGGAGGGAGGAGGGGAGAGGAGGGCACGACATGCTCCATCGCAGGGTGCGGGCACGAGCGAGCTGCGCCGAGACACCAAAACGGGCGAGCGCTCAGCGTGTGCGGGATGTGCTTGACATCGGCCGCGCGAGTGATTCGGGTTCTGCCAGCGTTGAGCGCGTATCCCTACTCCACAAAGGGGGAGGGGTGGTGGTTGGGCGGGGTGGGAGCTGACAGTGGAACACGAGGAGGAGAGGGAGGCTACACAAAGTGCGGCAGTGGTACACACCTGATGGGCCAATACGAGAGAAGGGGGGGAGGGGGGTAGGGCTGTCACACAGAGGGCCACGAAGGAGGAGCACGGCACGTGCAGAGTGCGTGTGTCTCGGTCTGTGGCTGTGGCCGTGGCTGTGTGTGTGTGATGAGGGGGTGGGAGCGTCTAGGGAAAGGCTTACAGAGCGGATCACAAGTAGGACAGAGCCCATGTACCGACAAGCACGCAGCATGCTGGCATGCAACGAGGTCAGCAGCGTGCACGAGACTGAAACGTGAAGAGGAGCGGGGCAGTGGGAAGGGCAGAGTCGATCTAGGGGGTGGGGGGTGAGGGAAGCAGGCGTTTGCACCATCCACGGGCACGCCATCTGAATGGAAGATGTGTGAGTGAGGGGGTCGCTGAAGGGAGAAGAGTGTGTGTGTGTGTGTCAGGGGGGAAGACGGAGTCGAACGAACAAGTACAGACGCTGTTGGGTCAACCAGCTGCAGTGCGTGGCCACGCTGCGGGCAGCAGGACGAGAAGAACAATGAGAACACAGAGAAGAAAGAGAAGAAGGGCCGTGACACGGCGGCACAAGGGATGAGGAGCGGCACTCTACTCTGTGTGTGTGGGTGCGTGTGTAAGCCCGATGCCGCCGTCATCTGGCACCTGCACGTCGCACCCACGAGACACGGTCTACTTGCCGACTTGATCCTGCAGGAGCACGAAGATGACCATGAGGAAGTCGTACACGCACTGTCGAATCGGGATGTCGACGTCCCGCGCCATGCTGTGCTCGGCCGCGGGCTTGTAAGCGCGGAAGTTCGCCTCCAGCCGCTCCAAGTCGCCCTTCAGCTTGCTCGGGCGATCGGCGGGGCGCAGCGCGGGGTCCTTGAGCTTATCCATGATGCGCTGGATCTGAGCCTGGAAGGACTTGGGGGCCTTGAGCGACTGCAGCACCTTCTCCAGCGACTTGCTCAGCTCCCCCTCCTGGCGCGCTGTGGCTGGCACGCTCTGCATCACGAGCCGCTCCCGCTCCGTCGCCTCTTCAAGCTTCTTCTTTGTCGCCGTTGCGTCGGCCATGAGCAGGTCGAACTTGCACTGCAGCTCCGTGTACGCCGTCTTGTAGTTGAGCACCTTGCCGGTCGACGTGCTCGCCTCGGTCGCGGCGAGGCCGAGCTGATTGCGCAGCTCCGCCACCTCGTCGGCGAGGCAAACCCGCGCCTCCTCCACGCTGTCCAGACGCACCTGCTGCTTCACCACCTCCTTCTGCAGCGCCGCGATCACGCGCAGCATCTCCTCGTTCTCGCGGATGAGTGCAATCGTGGTCGCATCGAGCGACACGGCGGGCAGGGGGCTGCCCGAGGGGCTGCGCGGGCCGGCCACATCGGACGCGGGACGGCCGCCGCCACTGCTGCTGCCGCCCCCCATCGTTGTGTTGGTGGGCATAGCGGCCATTGGCGATGCCTCGCGGCGCGTCTTGCCCACAGAAGCGGCTGCTGCTGTGGGGCTGCCGGCGGTGTTCGTGGCGGATCCCGAGGCCGGCCGCTTGATGGTGCTCGTGCGCATGGCGCTGGTGACGAGGGAAGAGGAACGGGATGGAGGAGGGCTGAGTCGGCGCCTGTGTCTGTACGTGCAGGCCCGAGGTTCTCTTGTCTCTGAGTCTGAGGAAGGGGGGGGGCCGGAGGTTGTCGGTGCTGGTGGTGGTGGCGGTGGCGGTGCTGGGGATGTGAGGGAGAGGGGGGTGGTTGCGTGTGAGGGGAGGGGAGTTGTTGTGGCGGCCTCTGTTGTGCCGCTGCGGTGAACGCAGGCGCACGCGACGCGGCAGTGGCGTTGCCGTCGTCTCTTCGCTTAAGTTCTGGGCCTGGGGTGCGGGGTGTGCCGCATGCGGGATGAGGTGGCAGTTGCGGGACGACCTCCCTCGCGGCCCGCGTGGCGCGCATCGGTGCAGGCGCGGCGCACGGGGCAGCACAGGCAGTGAGTGCCCTGCCTGCACCCCCCTCCCTCCGCCCACCACAACTCCCTGCGAGCAGCCCGCTGGGAAGGGGGAGGAGAAGGAGAAGTGGAGAGGCTCGCCACGACGTCAGAGTTCACGCGCGTCTCGGGGCGTTGCTGTTGCGTTCGGTTTTTGCGGCCCCGTGCTGATGGGGGCCTCGCCCGAGGAGGGGGGGCTGTGTGTGTGTGTCAAGGGCGCACACCGCCGCCCCCTTCTCGTTTGATGGCGTGGCTTGGTGAGGGGAAGGGGGCGGGAGGCGTGAGGTGGAGCAATCACACACACACACACACACACACGGGTGTGCGAGACAGAGAGGGAGAGAGAACTCATGGAGAATGGAGAATGGAAAGAGAAAAGGGGTATCGCGCACACACACACACACACACACACGCACACACGTACACACACGCTCAGGTAGGTAGACAGGCAGGTAGGGCAAATCGTGGAAGCGTGTGGGAGGGTGGGGGAGTGAGAGCTAGAGAAATACAATGACCAAGACGGCACAAGCGGCGCAGCGGAGCGATGCACACACACACACACACACACACACACGAGCGGTGAAGGGGGCGTCAGGTGGTGGTGGCGGTGCTCAGCGGAGGGAGGGGCCCCGCAACGCAGGACACGCAGTTGGACGGAGGAGGGCGAGCAGGAGAGTGGAGACGGGGGGAGGGGAGAGGGTGATGCTGACGGCGGCGCGGCACTCAACACACCCAGCGCCTCTACCGACCCCTCCACCTCCCACCGCGTCACGCACCTCGAATTCAGCTCCCACACACACACACACACACACACACACACACACACACGGGTGTGCGAGACAGAGAGGGAGCGAGAAGTCATGAAGGATGGAGAGTGGAAAGAGAAAAGGGGTATCGCACACACACACACACACACACACACACACACACACACACACACACCGACGATCAGACACACGTGGAGAGAGGCCCCCCCCCACGCCTGCTTCCTTCAACTAGTGAAGAGACGTAGATCTACGTGGGGGGAGAGGGCGAGGGGTGCCCAGGCGGAGGCGGGGAGGGGGGGGCGGGCGTAGCGGCCACAACGCGGGTGGGCGCACATGCACGGAGGAGGAGGACAAGCCGACGCCGAGGCGTTGCATCTTCTAAAAGGTCGAACAAAGGAAAATGGGGTGCGTGCGATTTCGTGTTTGTGTATGTGTGTGTGTGTTCATGTGCCCGACCACGTGACATGGAGTCGATCGGTGGAGCGAGGGTGCGCACGGCGAGGGGGAGGGCAACTGGGGCGGTGGTGTGGGTGCCGGCTGCTGCACGCTGCTCGCCAACACCGCGCACCGCAGACCCCCCCTCCTCCCCTACTCGCCATGTTTTTACAAGAGCCACCCCCCGCTCCCTCGCTGCTTCACCTCTAACCACTCGCACATACACACACACACACACACACGCAGACACATGCCAACAGATGCGCATAAGTGTCTGCGTACCGATAGGAAGGGGGGAGGCAGGGTGGGGGTGGAGGGGCCTGGCTCACTGAGCGTCCAGTCCGCCGTTCAAGGCGGCTCAATGCCACTGACGCGGGTGATCCACGACGGTGGGGGCGCGCCACGCCTTGGGCGAGAGGCAGCGCACCGGCGCGGGGCCGCGGTTGGCGCGGTCCTTCTCCTCCGCCTCGCGCCGCAGCTGCTCCGGCGACTTCCAGTCGTTGATCGTGAGGCACTGGCGCGGCCGCGACATGTCGATGCGTGGGGTGCTGCTGCGCCGCGGGCCGCCCGGTGCCGCTGGGGCCTCCACCGGCGCCGGGGCGCTGGGGCGGCGGTTCGCTTGCAACTGCGACGGCGACGTGGTGCGCCGCTGCGGTGCGATGGCGGCCGCGGCACGCAGCGCTGCGCTGTAACGGTGGTTGGCCGCTATGAGGGCGTAGGGGTCGTGCGCGTGGTAGCGACTCTCCTTCTCGGCCACGGAGCCGAAGACGGCGCGCACCCGCTCCTGCTCCAGCACCTCGCGCCGCTGCGCCGCCGCGGTGGTGCGCTCCTCGCGGCTGCGGCTGCTCTGCTCAAGGCGGTGGTGCAGCTCCTCGTCCCGCCGGACGCGGCGTGCGTAGTTCACCTTCTCGCGCGCCAGCTCCGTCTCCACAATCGCGGACTCGCGCACCAGCGCGAACTGCGTGGCCCGCTCGAGGGCCTCCTGCCGGCGGAGCTCGTTCTCCATCATGCGCTCGACAGCCATGCGCTCGCCCTCGGTCATGGCGCTCGTGCGGCGGTTCGTCGGCGCGTACTCGTCCTCGATGTAGCCCACCACGCCGTTGACGGAGCTGGCTCGGCGGGCGGAGTGGGAGCGGGCCGACTTCACAACCGACGTGCAGCGGCGGTAGTGCTGCTCGAACACCTCGGCGGCGTCGGCCCCAGCGCTGTGGGCGCCGACCGAGTACGAGTAACCGCGGTTGATGCCGCTGGCGGAGCGCGGCGAGAGCGCCGTGCCACGCGGAGTGAAGGCTGACGCGGCGGCAGCCGAGTACGAGTGGCGCTGCGGCACGCCGGCGCCGTAGCCGTTCGGGTGGTACGCGCGCGGGGTGATGGGCAGGGCGGGGACCCCGTTGGCGTGCGCGGCGGCGGGGGCCGCCGGGGGCGCGGCGGCGGCGGCGTCCTCGATCATGTCCTCTTCTGCGTGCGCCGCCCCGTAGGCCAGCACGTTCTGCTCGTCCAGCGGCGGCACGGTGCCCTCGCGTGCCCCGGCGCTGCCGGCCTCCGCGGAGCCCGATGCCTCCCGCGGCGCGTCGTACGCCTCGTCGTCCTGGTACGCCGCCTCCTCCTCGTCTTCTGAGTACGCGTCGTCGTGCGGCTTGTGGTGCATGGTGCCGTTGACGGGCTTGTGGCGCTCCTCGGAGTCGTCGTGGGTGTCGGCGCTGCCACGGAAGAGGAACATGGCGGTGGCAGTCGTATGAGGTGTTGTGGAGTGTGTCGCTGCGGGAGAGCGCGGGGTGGAGCTTCTATTGGGGGGAGTGGGTGAGTGGGTGGGGGGGAAAGGCTACTTGCGGCGTCGCTTGCGGATCTGCAGGGGTGGGCGTTGCAGGATTGTGTTTGTGGTAGTGGCGTTGTGCAAGAGGGGGGGGAGGAAAGCGGGGATGGGGTGACGAGATGGGGGACTGCGTGAAGGGCAGCTCAAGGCGCTGCCTTGTGCTGCATCTCTGCGTCTTGGGGGGGGGGGGGGAGGGTGCCTCATGCGCGTCGCGCTTAGAGAATGACTTCTCACAACGCCTCGTCAAGACTTGGGAGTGCGAGCCCTCCCGTTGCGCCACACCGCCCCCGCTGCACGTGGAATGCAGGGCGCCTGGCCAAGTCGCCCACAAGCCTGAGGCTGGCACAAGACGATCAACGGTGGAGCACCTGGAGCAAAGCGAACACACACGTACACACACAAACGGGTACACGGCGCCCACACCTGACTGAGTGTGCGCACTATTAACCTGTGCCCCCGGTACGAGTGCTTCACGCACCGCGATCTTCTTGAGCACGTAGTTTAGGGTGTGTGTCTGTGGGGGTCTGTTAGCCAAGCCACCGTGCGTGTGCTCGTCCTACGCCCGCAGATGCGGGCCACCTCGTCGTCGACTCCAGCTCGATCGAACACGTGGGAAAAATAGAAGAGAAGAGGGGAGGGGGGCGGAGGAGCGCACGCAGCCAAACACACACACACACACACACAAACACAGACACGCAGTCCACCCGTCTCACCAAACACGTGAACACTTCATCGATCGAACTCCCTTCACCACCAGCACCAACACCGGGACGCAACAGATGCACATCTTCAGCGCACGCCATCCCGGAAGGGGAGCGTGGAGCTGCACACGTCATCACTGCTGAGAGAGCGCGAGTCACCTCACGTGGCGGGGTCTGGATGCACGAAACACGCGCAGGAGAGGGGTGGCGAAGGGGTAGGGGGGAGCGGGAGGTGCCCTCAGCCTGGACACACACACACACGCACGTAGACGCGTGCAGACGCTGCTACAGCGAGCAGCACCGCGTCAAGTCTGTGCCGCCGTCTTCATGTCCGAGTACGTGTGCGTGTCTTGTGCGTGCCCCCGTGGTCTCTTCCCTCTCGACGCGCTGACTCCCCGCCGGCCACCGCCCGCTGTCCCCCCCCCCTCGCCTACACCGTACGGCAGAAGCCGGTGTTGTAGTGCAGCGACTGCGACAAGAAGCGGTGCAGCATGAGGGACTCCGCCGCGTCCAGCTCCGCCGACCACTCGATCGTCTCCTCCTCCACATCGGCGCCGTCGGCCGTCTGGATCTGGCCCGATGTCGGCTTCATGGACGTGCACTGCAGCGAGTAGCAGTGCGGGCCCTTGGCCGGGTTCGGCGCGAAGTTCGCGTTGGTGAAGCGCGACTGCACCACGACCTTGTCAGCGCGCCCCTCCAGCACGCTGAGGAAGCGCGCCACGTACACGGGCGGCAGCGTCACTGTAACCACCCGCTCCGCGCGGTTCAAGTTGCTGCGGCGGGAGCCGTCCTCGTCCACCAGAATGCTGGGGCCGCTCTGGCGGTGGTAGTCGAGGGAGATGAAGCCGTCGCGGTGGGCAACGCGCAGCAGGTATCCGGCGGCGGTGTTCTCATCGTTCCAGTGCACAAGGTCGAAGGCGGGCCAGAGCGAGTCGCGACGCCCCCGCCGCCGCTGCGCGTTGTTCGCGCGGTTGCGGGGGTTGGTACCGCTCGCTGCGGTGTTGGCCGGCGCAGCCCCCGAGGACGCCGGCGTCGTGGCCCACCGCAGCTGACCCAGCGAGGAGACCGGGGTGGTGGCGAGGGGGAAGCGCACGCGCTGCGCGCACACAGTAGCGGCACGGCGCAGCATCAGCACAGAGACCCACGGAGTCGTTACTACGAAGAAAGCAAGAACGCTGAAGTTACGCGTGTGTGTTCGTGTACGCCCCGAAGCGGAGGGGGGAGTGGGAGGTGAGAGTGGGGATGACTTCACAGGTGGCGGACTACGGGGCTGACGTGCACGTGTGTGCTTGTGTGTGTGTGTGTGTGTGTTCGTACGACAGGAGAAGCTACGAGGGACGTCAAGGGGAGCGGGGAGAAGAAGAACGGCGAGGGCGGTCGTGGCGGCAGGGGGACAACGGAGGGAGCGGCGCACACGCGCGCTATACTTCTGCAGCGCGCGCTCATCGTGAACATGCGCAGCCGCGGATCGCGTCCCGCTCAGCACGGCTGCGCTGTCGCCGACGGGTGCGCTGCGCCGTACGACCTTCCTGCTGCTCCCGGAAGCAGGCTCGTGAGAGGGAAAGGAAGATGCAAATGGGTGGGCGGGTGGGCAAGGAAGGGAGGCGAGGGCCTTGCGGCTCCTCCAGTGTGGCGTGTTTGGATGTCGTGCGCGCACCGCAGCGTTCCGCTCGCCTCCCCCTTCCCCCCTCCTCTCCGACTTGACTGTGTTTGATGCCGTAATCACATAGGCGTTACTGTAAAGAGGATCCACCACACACACACACACACACACATCAACACACACACACACACAAGCAGACACGCACACACAGCACAACGGGATGTCGTGCGGGGGGCGCTGGGACGGGGATGGGGTAGGGCGGAGAAGGGGAGGTGTGACCGAGGCCGGGTGCGCGCACAGGCAGCAGGAGGGAGAGGGGAAGGGAGGGGGCGGCGGTGGTGGTGGCAGCGTGCACGCTTGACGTAGTGAGCCGCCTCCTCTGCGTCCTCTTCGCCCCCCCCCCTCCCCCCCTCTCTGCCTCCACCTCCACGTCAGTGGGCTCGTCGTCTTTGTCTTCCTCGTCTCCTACCTCCGCTGGTGCCCCTTGAGGTGCATCCAGGCGCTCCTCTCGTCCCGGGATGGCCCCCTCCTTGCGCGCGACACAGCGCGGAGCGGACCTACCCGCATCCGCGTCGCCACCATCCCCGCAGCGGCGCCGCTGCGGCCGTCCTTCGACACACCTCCGCTGAATACGAGAGGTGGGCGAGGTGGAAAGGAGTAGGGGGGGGGGTGGCGAAGAGCCACGGGCGGGTGCATCAGTGGCTGGACATGCCCATCTTGTCAAGCGCCTTCTCGAACGCCAGTGACAGCACGGCGCCCGCGGTGAGGCCGGCGACGAGGCCTGGGCTCTTGTACGACCGCCACCCGTACGCCCCACCGAGCAGTCCACCCACCATCGTGGGGTTCCACTGGTCCTTGCGCCCGCGCCGCTTCTCCAGCGCCACCTCCAGCCCGCCGAACACGAAGCCGAAGGCGGCGAAGCTGACGGCCATGCGGTGGGCGTTGCGCACGCTGTAGCGGAAGAAGTCCGCCGTGCCCATGCTCTGCGTGCTCGTCTCGGCCGAGATCATAGACCCGAAGAGGGAGAAGGCCATGCCGATCACGTAGCCGCCCCCGGCACCGCCGGCTGCGGAGGCCACAGTGGAGTCCTTCACCGCCATCATAGCCTTCTGCATGGGGTCGGTGGGCTGCTGCACATCGAGGATCGACGTCATCGGTGATGGCAGCGGAGGGGGAGGGTGGAAAAGAAGTGAAGGAGGGGGAGGTGAGGGGCAGCTGGGCGGGAGCAGGCAGGCGTGCAGGAGCCGCTCGCGTTGTGTGTTTGTGTGTGTGTGTGTGTGTGTGTGTGTACAGCACGGGGTAAGTGCGGTGCAAGTAGGGTAGAGAGGGTGTTTGGGGGGGGAGGGGGAGGGAGGGAGGGGAGTGCGTGGAGTTGAGCTGACTCGCAAGCGGCAGAGGGTTGAGATGGCAGCCGCATCAGCGTGCCGTGGTTGCGAGGGAGGAGAGTGCGCGTGCCACTCCCGCTGGGTCGGACTTCGTGTGTTTGCGGAGGTGCTCGAAGAGGGGGATGCGGGGGACGGCGCAGCAGCAGCCCTGCCCGCGCTCCACCGCGGCAAGCTTCATGGCAGCCAGGAGGTGAGGGCACACGCACAGCTGGCGCGCACTGCGCACCGAGCGCGACGCAGCAGGCACGGAATCGCTTTCAGCTTTTCTAGTGACTCGTTTCACGTTGTACACACACACACACACACACAAGTGGGCGTGGCTCCCGCCCTCCCGTTCGTGGAGGGAGGGAGTCCACACACGTGCTGTGGAGGGTGAGGGTGGAGAAGGGGTTTGGTGGAGTGAGGGGAGGAGGGCTGAAGCACTCTATGTACATACGCCGTGCCTGCCCCTGTGTGGGTGAGTGGTGGTGTGCGTGCCGCGAAGGGAGAAGTCGGAAAGAGGGCGGCGTACACACATACACACACACACACACACACACAACGATGCAAGCACAACTCTGCATGCGGCTTTCCGTCCACCACACGTCACTCGTCACGAAAAACGCCAAAGTCACACGCGCAACCACCCGTCAAGCACACGATCCGTCTACGAATGCGCACACAAACGCGCACACAGCCGCACGCCCTCCCCGATTCCCACCGTCTTGAGGGCGAGAGTCGGGCGGAGGTGCGGCATCACATCACGATTTCGGGCTTGCTCTGCAGCACGGCAATGCGCTGCTGCGACTCCTCCCCCCACGCGTCCACGCTGTACACCGCCACAAACTCGCTGTACCCGGAGAGGATCGTCAGTCGAATGAAGCGAATGTCACGGCCCGCCGCCTCGGGGTCGAGATCGAAGGCCTCGGTCTGCGTGCCGCTCCCCGCCCCGCCGCTGCCAGCTGTGGCACTCCTGCTGCCCCGGTCACCATTGCCGCTCGTGCCGCCGGCGGCGCCGCGTGCCAGCGTGCGCTCTGCCATCACCTCGAACGTCGTCGGCGCCTCGGCGCAGCACTTCTCCAACAGAATATCCTTGGCGTCGTTCAGCGTCAGCGACAGCTTCGAGATCTTCGCAGACGAGGCACGCGTCTGCACAATCACCTCCTGCGGGAAGCCGCCGGTGGTCAGTACGAAGGAGGACGGGCTCTTCGGGTCCGTGATGGCGCTGCCGGGGAGGTTGTCGTCGTGAAAGGAGATGAAGTTCACGTCTAGGTAGACGCGCGTGTTGACGGCGGCCATGGCTGCTACCGCTGGTGTTGCTGCTCCCGGTGCGACTGGGACACGCGGTGATGGTGCGACCTCGAAAGTGAATGGGTACGTCTGCGCGGCGAGGGGCGTAGGAGGTTGGGGGTAGCAGAGAGGAGGCGTAGAGGGGTCGGGGGAGGTGTGTGTGTGTGTGTGTGTGTGTGTGTGTCGAGGGTCGGGGTCTCGGGCGGCGCTGCGCTCCTCGGCCAGCGGGGGAGAGACGGAGCGATGATCGAGTGGAGTGCAGTTGCGTGTGGACGGAGCAGCAGGGGGAGGGGAGGAGGGAGAAGGGGGTCAGCAGCAGCTAGATTCTCAAGAGAAAGAGTCTGAGAAGAGGAGGACACACGCGTACACTCCACCGTGTTGCCGGCGTGCCGTGCTGACGGGAACGGCGTCCGTTCGCGCGTGCTACACCGGCTGATGCACCTGCGGAGGTGAGGGGGGGGGGGGGCGTGCGTGGATGGAAGGGCGCAGTGACGGGACCAGTGGAGTAGGGTTGCTTCGTGGTAGCAAGAACAGGAGCGCACCAGCACACACACACACACAAACACAGAGGTACACATTGGGATCGTACGCAGACTGCACAGGCGCGCTGCCGCCAACATCGACGTGTGTGCGCATGTGAGTGTGTGTGTGTGTGTGCGTTTTGGAGGTGCACCTTAATCGTAGGCGGCGTAGCCAGAGTTATCGAAAGCAAGAGGCGGTGTGCCGGCACACACAAACACACAAACGCGCTGTCACACAACATCAACGCACATAAACAGCGCCGAGCTCTCTCTCACACACACACACACACACACTCATAGAGCGCGGTCAGGAGGGCAGGAGCGTGCGGTGGCAAGCCCTCTCAGCGCTCGTCACGACCGCGCTTGCGTCCAGCACCACCGGCATTGCGACGCGGACCCAACTCCCAGTCGCGCGAGTAGCGCAGCACATCCTGGTCAGGTCGGTTCACGTTGCCGCTCTCGTTGACGTCCCACTGACTGCGGCTGCCCTTCCGCCGCTCCCGCACCTCCGAGACGCGGGCGTCGTGTGCCACCTCGCGCTGCACGTTGCGGATGGTCTTGTTGAAGACCTGCAGCGTGCCGCTGTTCATGTCGTACGTGCCCGACTGCTTCAGCGGGGTTGGGTCACCGACGCGGCGCAGCGTGTGGGCGCGGCGCAGCTGCCGGCGCTGGAACATCTGCACGCGCTTGTCCTTCGCCGCGTGCAGGGCGCTGCCTTGGCTGTAGTCGACTGCCTCGCCATGCGTGAGCCGCTCCCATGCGCCCCGCTCCCGCAGCTCCCTCTTCTGCTGCGCCACCTGCGCGAGACGCTCCGCGTACGGCACAGCGGTCTTGTTTGCGCACAGCACCGCGTCCTGCCCCTGCGTGCGCACGTTCGTGGGCCGTTTCCCGCCGATGCGCTCGAACTGGCGCCAGTTCTCCTCGATGCGCTCCTCCATCGTCATGTTGTCAGAGTGCAAGGCGGCGGTGCGGGTGTACACGTCCTGCAAGTCTTCGTTAATACGCTGGTGGTGCACGAGCAGGTCGCGGTGATCGGCACGCTTCTTCTTCGCGTTCTGCATGAAGCTGCTGGCGTGTGCGGCGTTCTCCTCGTAGTGGATGCCGCGGTGCAGGGAGCGGGGGCCGTCAATCTTGTTGCGCTCCTTCACCATCTGCCGCGTGACGCGGCTGTGCAGTGGCGGCATGGCGCACGAGTTCGCTGGAGAGAGGCGGGGAGGCGGTTGGAGAAGCGTGAAAGACGCAAAGATGGGGAGGGGGGGGACGTGACTGCGGTGAAGTCCCGCGCAGACGCAACAATGTAGGCGAGCGAGTGCGTCGACCCCTGGCACGGCTACTGTCGTTTGGGAGCGTGTGTGGGTGTGTGTTTGTGTTTGTGTCGTAGAGTGGATGGGGGAGGGAGGGAGGAGTTCATGATGGAGAAGGGCAAAGTGGGTGGCGCTGGCGGCAGGAGGCTGCCGCGACGCGGGGGCTCACGAGCTGCACGGAGCTCGTCACACGAACCCCGGCGCGCGTTGGGTGGCGGCGTCAGGCGATTGCACGACAGGCGGCGGGTCTGCCGAGGGCGTCACGACACACGAGCCGACGAACGGCAGCGCGCGCGTGTGTGCGTGCGTGTGTGTGTTGCAGAGCTCGAGACAGCCGTGGAAAGGGAGGAGAGCACCGCACAAGAAGACGGGAGAGGGGTGGCAGTGGTGTTGGTGGTGTTGGTGGAGGGCGCGTCCAGAACGCGAAGGCGAGACGAGGTCAGAGGACGGCGCCTATTTGTCCGCACCTTCACCTCCCTTCTCGCTCGCCGTCTCGCACTCTTCCCCGCCCAACGCACCACACGCGGCAGCCCTCCTGTGCGGCGAGTGCAGTAAGGGGGGGGGGCCGGTGAGAAGGGCAGGGGGGGGGAACGCGGGTGTGACACATGTACNCTAAGACGGGAGACCGCCCTCCAACGCAACAACACAAGCCCTTGCGGCCTCACAGGTCCTGGCGGAGCTCTACGCGGAACTTCCCACCGGCCTTCGCGGCGGCCTCGGAGGCACGGCGCATCGTCGCATTCATGGTCTCCATCGCTCGCCGGAACTGCGCTGCATCACCGGTCGTCGTCTTGTTCAACAGCGTCTTCTGCTGCTCCACGAGCTCGCGCAGGTGATCGTGGAACTCGCGGCGGCTGCGCTGGGCGGCAAGCTTCTCCTTGTACGCCTCGTCGAGCCCCAGCCGGTCGACCACTTTGTAGCTGCCGATGCCGAGAAGGAGAAAGGCGATGAGCGGCACCCACAGCGCGTTGATGTACGCGCGCCAGTAGGAGGGCAGCCGGTGCGCTTCCTCGTACCCAATGTGCCCCTTGCCGTAGCGGAACAGCTGCGGGTCCTCGCAGAGCGCCAGCAGCTCCTCCGCCGATCCGGTCGCCACGTAGCCGTCGACGTTCTGCGTCACCGCCGCGTACAGCTGCTCGTCCCGCTGGGCGGTGCTCATGGAGGGGTAGAGGTTCTCGAGCGCAGCAGCCCCGTCGCCCGGCGCCGCCTCTGCGTCGACGCCGCTGCCGTTCAGCGCCGGCAGCGGCGGCTTCGCGACTGCCTTGTCGTGCCCGCTGCGGTCGATCTCGCCGCGCTTGATCTTCTCGAGGTGCCGCACGTTGGTGACGAGGTTGGCGGCTGCCGTTGTGCGAGGCAGGCTCAGCCACAGCTTCTCCACCTCCGCGACATGCGCGATGTCCTGCGCCTTCGTCGGCTGCGGCTCCGGCAGCTCCGCCAGTGCCTGGCGCACCGTGCGACGGCGGCGCTGCTCCACCGAGGCGGGCGACCCGGGTCCCGCCTGCGAGGCGCCACGTCTCTTGCCAGCCTCCGCGTCGGCGGCGGCGGCCCGTGCGGTCGACTCCTCCACGAGTGCCCGCCACGCCTGCACGTGCAGGATGACTTTGGCAGAGTACACGTCCCGCATCACGCTCGCCCAGATGGGGTCGCAGCGGAGCTTCTGCTTGACGTGCACGTAGTTGAGGGCGCTGTGGAAGACGTTGTCGTGCACGAGGCGCTGCATCACCTGCTGAGCTGCGGCGTCGTCGCCGTGCGCGTACTCGCGACTCTGCCGCTGCACCTCCCGCACCTCCTGCACCAGCGACGGCCGCGCTGCGTAGGTGAAGGCGGCGTCGGCGATGCGGTCGGCCGAGGGCTGCGTCTTGTGCAGCATGTACAACTGGTAATACTCCCACCACATGTCCATCACCGTCACGGCCGCGCCGTCGGCAGGGGCCACGTGGCTGGGCTGCAGCATGTGCCACAGCGCGTCCACGACGGCGGGCGGCTCGATGCCGCGGCCCGGGAAGGTTGGGCCGACGCGCCGCAGTCGCGAGGGGGGCGCGGCCGCGCCTGCCTGGGCCCCGCCAGCCGCAGCGCCCTCACCGCCCTTGCCATTCACGTTGTCGTCATCCAGCACCTCCACGCGCGCCGCCGACGCCGCGGACGCGTCCGGCTCCGCCACCCACCGCACGACGACGTGCGGCGCCACTGGCCCAGCCGGCTCGGCAGCCGCGCGGGCCTCGGGGTCGGCCAGGAGCAGCGAGAAGCGGTGCAGCAGGGTCGCGCGGCTGAGCTCCCCGCCCGGCACCTCCCAGCGCTCCGGCGGGCCGTCGATGAAGACGTCGCGGGTGAGCAGCACCGGATGCACAAACGGGCAGCAGTGCGCGAACTCGAGGCAGAGCAGCAGGTCGGCCGGTCGCGCCTGCCGCTCCTCCATCGACTCCCCCTGCACATCGAGCTCCCACGTCGGCTGCCCAATCTCGCCCGACGCGTCGGGGGCGGCCACAAAGGAAAGATGCACGGCAAGGTAGCAGTTCTCTGCGTCGGCGCCGTCGGCGAACACGACGCTGCCCATGCCGCGTGCCTCGTCGTAGTAGAGTGCCTCGACGGCGCCGTACCGCTGGAAGAAGCCGTGGACGAGCTTGCGCGGGTACGTCGGGGACGCCGGCGTGCGGCCCGCACCGCGCGGCGCGTCGCGCGGGTGGGGTGCGGTGTATGCGAAGCCAGCGAAGAAGAGCTCCTTGCACACCGTTAGCGTCCGCGCCCCGCCGCGCTGCACGGGACGGGCCCGCGATGCGCCACTGCCGCTGGCACTGTTGCCGCCCGCGGTGGCCCTGTGCCGCGCCGAGGCCGCCGTGGAGGACGAGGGTGAGGACATGAGTCAGGCCCGTGGACGGAAAGCGTGCGAGCGGGCGAGCTGCGCCCTGAGAGCTGAACCGCACGCGCGTGTGTAGGTGTGTGTTGAGTGTTGAGTGTGGGGGTGACGGGCTGTGGACCTCCTCGGCCGTTGGGCAGGGAGAGACGGACAGAGAGCGCGAGACGAGGGATGCGGGCATGGGTGAAGCGGGAGGGGCTCGCGTACGGCGCTGAGGCGACCCGCGTGCGTGGGGCACCTCGGGAGGGACACAGCCTCTTCCATGCGTCGTGCGAGGGTGGGGAGGGGGGCGGGCGGCACGACGGGGAAAACGTGCAGACGCGCTGGTGCGGCGTGCACGTGTGCAGTGGGTTCAGAAACTCGCCACGGGGGGGAGGGGAGGTCAGAGACAACGGCGACAGGATGCGTGACATGGGCCGGGCACGGCTCGGGTGACGATGGTGAGGGGGGCGGAGACGCACACCCCTTCGCACCTCAGGCACGGACACGCAAGAGGCCATCGAGCTCGCAGCGCCCCAGCTGTTGGCGGGTGGGTGCTCGGCACGGCCCGTCACGCACACCACCGCTCTTATGAGGGCTACGTTAGCAGCACCACGGAAGGGGGCAAGAAGCCGATGAAGGAGGGGGGAGGCGGTGAACACGAGACACCTGGTGGGCAATGGAACAAGAACACCGTGCCTTCAGGCGCCTTATCAGTCCGTATCGAATGGAAGTGGTTAAGGTGAGAAAGCGCGTACGACGGAGTGGAGAGGTTACCGCATGCATGCACGGATCGCAGCACGCCTCATCCATCGTGGGTCGTCACGGTGACCACGAGCCCATCACAGCTCGCTCCACCAAACAGCCGCAGCCCCGGATACCGCAGAGGTGCGCGCAACAACAGGGCAGGCGTGTTCGCTGTTTCTTGTTGGGCTTCGACAAGGGAGTTGACGTCCCAGCCCCCACCTCCCCCCCTCGATGCTCCTCTGCCCTGGTGTGGGGAGTGAGGAGGGTGCGGAAAGAGGGAGGAGGAGGAGGGTGGAGGGAGCTGGTAAATGAACCGGCGGAGCCAGGAGGAAGGGTGAGCGCTACCGAAACGGAGCGAAGACTAGCGAGGAAGCAGAAGACGGAGAGACTTGGAAGGCAGAGAGAGTCAACATCGGCGACAAGTCGCATGCTTAGCAACGAGGCCGCGAATTGGATGAAGGGGAGCCGGCGCAGACATCGTGGCGTGTGTGAAGCCGATGATGCACAGGGAGGATGGAGGGGAGGGGAGGGGAGTTTGGAATGGCGACAGGCGCACTGCGAGAAGGCGAGCCTCTGCCACCGAATGGCCTGCAGCCTGTGTGCCCAGTACCCCCCCCCGCTCCAACAGCGTACCCCTGCGTACCCCTCCCCCTCTCCCTCACACTCCGAGACACATACGCACTTAACTCGACGCAAGGCACACGTAGGAAATAGACGACGGAGTTCGCCGCAGGAGGGCACCATCAAGAAAAACGAAGAGGTGCGCCACGGTCCGCTCTGCTGCGCCGCCCCGCGTCCCTCTCCAGGGCACGTCCTCCTCTTGCTGCACCCCCGCCCTCACAGGTGGCTCGGGCCCTGCCACGACGCCCCCCCGAACACGACGAGGCGCGCGCGGGCCGCGGCCTCGAACTCCTCCCGGGTGACGCGGTGTTGCGGGTAGGCTGTCTGCGCCAGGTCCACCTGCAGGTGCGTCACCATCCAGTCGTACAGCTCGCCCGGGGTGCTCGGGTGAGCCTCGCTGGGCTGCACCGGCGCGAGGTCCCCGGTGGGCGGGACAGGGTCGCGTGTGCCGGGGTACGCGTTGAGCGTGCGCGTCGCCACCCGCGTCGTGTCAGCGGCGAGGAGGCTGTACACGCCGCGCGGCACGCAGGCAACACTACCGACCCCGTGCGGCACGCCCTGTGTCCCTGCTGCGGCCCACTGCACGACCGTCCGCGAGCCGCGCAGCGAGTAGGCAATGGGGGAGAGCTGATGGGTGATGTAGTTGATGGCGAAGACGTCGCGCGGGTACTGCGGCTGGAGGTCGAAGCGGTGAATAGCCCGCCACACCCCGCTGCGCGTGAACATCTCCAGCGCGTACTCGAGCCAGCCCTCGTCGTGCCCACCGGCCGGGGTCGCGGCCGCCATCATGCCGGCGTGCGTGCACAGGTCGTACGAGATGACGCGGAACTCCCCAGCGGGGGTGAACTGCGAGGCGGTGCAGTCCAGCCGCAACGGCGCCATGGGGACGCCGGCCGACGTGCCCACGTCTACCAGCCACCGCTCCGTCTCGCCGTGCGTCGTGAGGGACGGCACCGTGACGAGGTTCATCGTGTGCACGCGGCCCACTTCCGAGGGCTCGCTCGAGATGGCGGCCCGCGCCCCCAGCGTGCGGATGCGGGTGAAGCCGGCATCGATCATGGCCGCCCGCAACAGCGCGTTCTGCTCGTGGCAGTAGCCGCCGCGACGGGCGTGGATCAGCTTGTCGAAGACGTCGGCGCGCCGCGTGAGGATGGGGCGGCCGAGGAGCGCATCGACGTTCTCGAAGGGTATCGTGCTGAGGTGCGCCAGCATAAGATTGCGCAGGAACTCCACGCCGAGGGCACCGGGCACCGCGCTCGCCGGTGACGCCTCATGGACGAGGACGATGGGCAGCAGCGTGTCGGTCGCGCCGATGCGGGCGTAGTAGGCCGCGCGTGGGAACGGGCAGTGCGTCATGTCGCCGTGCGATTTCTTCTGACGCGCCTCGGTGAATACGTGCGTGTGCGTGTGGTGGTTGTAGTCGATAGTCGATGGAGTGCCCGCGCTGCGTCCGCGTGCGAGGCGATCCAGTTGCGGGAGAGATCTGCGCAGAAGTGGTAGAGATACTGGGCCTTTCCAAGGAAGGGGAGGAGGGAGGGAGGGGGGAGGGGAGCATGAGGAGGAGGATGTCCGTCGGTGTGCATGTGCATGTGTGTGTGTGTGTGGAGGGAGAAGATGTGGGTCATGGCGCGTTCGCCTGCTCGATGGTTCGCCGGTGTGTATTCCCTTAAAACCAAAGCGATGGTGGAGCTGCACGGCAGCGTCGCCTGCCGCTGCATCACGCGTTCGTGTTGAGGAACCACCCAACGCGCCGCCGTGTGCCTGACGGGTGTTTCAGCGTACGACCGCACCCCTCCACCACCCCCCCACTCCGGGTGCGTTTGTGTGTACGTGTACGTGTGGCTGCATGCATCAAGCGCGCTCGCTGACGGCGGAGAAGAACGGGCAAACTGAAGAGAAACAAAGGACGGTGAGGTGAAGTGTGGTGTGGTGTGGTGGGGTGGGGTGAGGGGAGGGGAGGGTGGGGCGAGTGCATACGCGTCATGAAGCGGTATAGCGCCCTCCCCCCCTCCCTCCCTCCCTGCTCTCCCAGAATAAGAACAGCAAACGCAGAGTACGCACGAGGTGCGGCTCACAGCGCTGACTGGGCCGCGTCGCAGAGGTACGCGGGCGGCGTGTAGGTGCTGCCACCGTACACGGCGAGGCTGGCGCGGGCCGCGGCCTCGAACTCCTCCCGGGTGACGCGGTGTTGCGGGTAGGCCGTCTGCGCCAGGTCCAGCTGCAGGTGCGTCACCATCCAGTCGTACAGCTCGCCCGGGGTGCTCGGGTGGGCCACACTGGACTGCAGCAGGCCGCCGACAGCCGGCAGCGCCACGAGGTCGGCGTCCTGAGACAGGTACGGCGCCTTCACCACGGCGCTGCAGTCACGGCCCGCCACGAGCGTGTACATGCCACGGGCCACGTACGTGCTCGCCGTCTCGGGGGCCCCGCTCGGTGCAGCGGGGCGAGGGGTCGGCACCCACACCCCCTCCGCCCGCGAGCCCTGCAGGTTGTTGCAGAAGATGGACTGCCGCTGGATGACGTAGTTCATCATGTGGAAGTCGCGCGGCAGCTGCGGCTGGAGGTCGAAGTGGTACACCTCGCGCCACCCCGGCGCCGCGGCCACCTGCAGCTCCATCGCGTACTCCGTCCACACCCCGGAGAGGCCGGCGCCCGCTGCGTTGCGCGGCACCACGCGCAGGGTGCCCGCCAGGGTGCGCTGCGGGGCGTCCGTGCTGAGCAGCAGCGGCGCCCGCGGCACGCCGACGCCGAAGCCGACGTCGACCAGCCACTGCTGCGGCGGGGCTGCGGCGTCACCGCCGTCACTCGGCAGGGTGACGAGGTTGAGCATGTGCGAGCGGCCCATCGGGGTGTGCACGCTGCCCCACGTCACCCGCGCCGCGAGCCGCCGCACGTCGTCGAAGCCGGCGTCTAGCATGGCATGGTGGAAGAGGGCGTTCTGCTCGAAGCAATAGCCGCCGCGGCGGGCGTGGATGAGTTTGTCGAAGATGTCGGCGGGTGCGAGCGACACGGGCCGGCCCAGCAGCGCGTCGATCGACTCGAACGGGATGGCGGTGGTGTGGGCGAGCATGAGATCGCGCAGGAACCGCAGGCGCTCGCGCGGGGGTCGGGTGGCGAGGGTGGGCGTGAGCTGCGGCAGCAACGACGCCGTGGCGCCGATTCGGGCGTAGTACGCTGCGCGGGGGAATGGGAGCATGGCGCCGCCGGGTCAGACCGCTTTCTCCTGATCGAATGCGCAACGAGAAAGAAGAAGACAAATGTAGGACGACGTGTGTGCGTGTGTGTGAACGTGGACAAGAGAGGATGGGGTCGGCGTCTGTGCCAAGAAAGGGGGCAACAAGCTTGGTAGACAGGCAGACACACTGTATGTGTGTGGGTGAGTGGGTGTGTGAAAGGAGCGCACTCCATTGCTCGATTTCCGTGCGTTCCTTCGCCGGCGCGAGGATCGGCTCCTTTGTGATGATTACGCACACACACTCCCCCTCCCACGTACCCCCCACACACACAGACGCACATGTGCACGCACACGTAGGGCAAGCCGCATGCATGCAACCTCCCTCTCCCTCCGCTGTCTACCCGTCAGCGCGGCGGTGCGGCAGCGGGAGGAGGTCGGGGCCTCGGGTGCGTTGGCCGATGCTAGGTTTCTCTCTGACGTGCGGGCTCATGTGTCTGCGTGAGTCATTCGAGGACTTCAGTGTCATGACCGGCGCCCCTGCTGTCCTCTCTCCCCTTTTCCTTCCGCTCCTCTGTGACCCCTCTGCCGTCGCCACTCAGTCGCGCCTGCACGGGACACAGCCGACGTCAAGCGCGTGGGGTGGGTGACGGCGACAGGAGAAGGGGGGGGGGGCGTGGGAGCGGAGGAGGGGAGAAGGGGAGGTGGGAAGCCGGACAGCCACGTAGGCGCGCACACACACACACACAGACACATACAGAGGCAAATAGGAAAGCTGACGCAAGGCTGAATGTGCGCAGCGGAAGAGAAAGAGACGCAAGAGAAGAGAGCACAAACACACTTGCGCGCGCACAAACAAACACGTCCATTTAAAGTGCGGACACATGCACACACACACACACTGTAGAGGAGATCGGATGGGGCGCCAGGGTCACAGACACGAAACACGCGTACACACACACACACACACACACACACACACACACACACACACACAGACACACACACACACAGACGCACACATCAGCATCACCATAATCCCCGCGCGTACGTGTGTGTGTGTGTCCTCGCGTAAACCGCACGCCGTGGGGCTAGGCGCACTCGTCCTGTCCCGCCTAGTACACGTTGGAGTCCACCGACTTGGCGTACTCCATCTCCCGCCGCAGGTGCCCCATCTCCTCCTCCGTCCACTCGTTCTCCATGTGCATGAACTGGCGGATGCGCTCCGCCCCTTCCATGATGTCGGGCGCCGCCTTGGCGATCTCCTCGATGCGCACCGCCATATACGCGGCGCACAGCGCGGACAGCTGCGAGAACTGCAGGAAGAGGGCACAGTTCAGGAGGTCCACCAGGTAGTTGCCGGCCTCCGCCTTCTTTACCAGATCCATCTCCTCCGCGTTGATGACACTCCCAAGCTCCTGTGTGAGGGGGCGCGGGATCTTCGCGGTGCGATCGCTGGCCGCCCGCATCGCGTACTCGCGCACCACATCGAGCACCTCCTTGCCGTAGTCGAGCCCCTCCGCCCTGACCGGCTCCGATTCGGCATCATCGACGTCGACCGGCGGCACCGGCTCGTCCGCGTCGTCCGCGCCGGCCTCCGCGGCGTTGAAAAGTTGGCGCATATCAAGGATGCCGAGCAGCTCCTTCGCCCGCACCAGCGGGATCTCGACGCGGTAGCCGCTGGAGTTGCTGATGTGGAAATTCTCGTCGGTCGACATGTTTGCTGGCGGCGACGTGCAAGTTGTGGTGGTGGTGAGGGGTGTTTCGTGTAACGTGTGGATTGTAGGCGAAGCAGGTGCGCGTGTAGCTGAGGTAGTGGTGCGCGCGAATGCAGGAGTGTCCAGGTCGGCGAGGTGAGGGGAGGCGGGGGAAGGGGGGGGGGGTTGTGCGGCTGCGGTTCACTGCATGCCGCGGTCCAGAGAGAACAGCGGGGAGGGAGGGAGGCAGGCAGGAGTGGCACACGAGGCGTCACGATGCTCGGAGGACAAGGGGAAGGAGGGGTGGGGGGTGCAGGGGAGCTGCGAGTGTACACGCCTAGTGGGGATGAAGTGAGGGCAGGGGGGGGGCGGGCGGGCGCTGCTGGGCGGAGTAGGGGCCGTGACGTGGGACAGGGGCGGTGTCGTCCCCTTCCGCGCCCGCTCCGCTCCATCTCACCCAAGAACGCCGCACGCGGGCCGGCCACACCGCGGGCAAGACGCCGCACCCGCTCTCATCTCCCGCGGTTCGCTGCAATCCTATTCGGAGCTGCGTCGAGCTGCCGCGCATCACGGCGTCTTTGCTCACCTCTTGCGCCTGAGCCCATAGCACAGACGCTTGCGCGAGAGCGAGGGAGGGGTAGCTGGAGAGTCATGTGCGTCGTTGCAGGTGGAGGAGTTTGGGCGCATCCCCGACTCCAGCTCCAAGTGGACAGGAAGGAGAAGCACCCACCCACCCACCCACTTGTGAGAGTTCTAGAGGGTCATGGTGGCAAACACCAGCACTGATGGGGAAGAGGGTGAGAGAGTGGGGGGAGGGGCGATGATGGACGGAAGAGAAGAGCCGGAGTGACCAGAAGCGAACACAAACAACATCAACAACAGCGGAGGAGGGCACCGACTCGAGTGTCGCCGTGAGTCGGGCGCAGCACGTGCGCGAAACACACACACACATACAGAAGCAAACACCGGCGCCCACACACAGCGCTACGCCCCCCCCCACACACACACACCGCCCGCCACCGCGTCAACTCCTTCGTTGTGGTCGCCCCCTTCCGTGTCACTGCTTGCCGTGAGTGAATCGAATGCGCCGTAGCTAATCGTGGGACAAACAAGACGAGCGTGTCGCGACGGACGGCGCGCACGCACCGCCTCGCGCCGTCCGCCCCGCTGCAGCGCCATCGCACGCAAGTCGAGCATCGCGGCAAACAAGAATAGAAAGGCTGAAGGCGGCACCCGCGATGCATTCGGCGGTGGGGGGGGGGGGGATCAGGGGACGAGGAAAAGCCGGTGGCGGGTGGGGGACGGGGGCGGCATCACCGTTCGCACTACGTGGGCTGCCTGAGCACCACACCACAGACGAGTAGCTTCTGCTCGCCCATCACGCAGACAGGCATCAGCTCGGCAGCTGCAGCGTCTGTGATGGGCCGCCTCACTCCGCGTCCTCGTTGGCGGGCCACTCGTTCTCCATCTTGAGGCAGTCCGTTTCGCGGCGGCTCCAGTCACTCGGCACACGCAGGCACTGCCGGATGAGGTGCGCCGCCTCGAAGTTATCGGTGGCCCCGTACGAGACACGAATCATGAAGTCCGCCACCCAGCCAGCGCACAAGGCGTGCAGCGGTTCGATCTGCAGCTGCTTCGCGGCCGCCATCACCTCCATCAGCGCGTGCACCCCCTCTGGTGGGGGCGGCGGCGCCATCAGCGCTGCCTTCACCTTGGCATCGCCGAGGAAGATACTGGGCGAGCCGTAGTCGAGCCCCGGGCAGACCTCCAGAATCGCCAGCGACGCCGTCAGCACCGCCTCCGGGGCGCCCAGCACGTCCGCGTAGAGGAACGTGCGCTCCCACGGGGACAAGACCGCGACGAGCGGCGCCGACAGCGGGGCGGCGATGATGGCCGGCCCACCGGCCCCCACCGTTCCCGCCCCAGCGCCGGCAGCGGCGCTGGTGTGAGTCGTGTTGGCGGTGGTCTGCGCCGGTCCCGCGGCGCCGCCCGGCACATTCACGACGGTGGGGTTGAAGGAGGCGTCGCTGACGGTCGAGCCGCCCTCGTCGCCGGAGTCGCTGGCGTCCGCCGTCGTGCCGGCCGAGGTGGACGAGGACCGCGAGGCGGTGCCAGACGTGGAGGAGCGCCCGGCTGCGCGGCTGCCGCCCTCCGCGTCCTCGTCGCTCGTGGCCGTTGCCGCGCTGTCACTGTCTTGCCGCCTGGCGTGGTGCCGCCGGTGCTTGTGCCGCCGGCCCTTTGCTGCTGCCGCCGCCGCCGCTGCTGCCGCCTGCGCCTCTGCCTCCGCGAAGTGCGTCATGTACTTGATGCACAACACGAGGGTGGCCGACCCGATGTGCAGCGGTGCCGTCGCGGTGGTGCTCGTGGGCACAGACGGCGGCGAGGCCGTCATGACGCCGGAGGCGGCGCTGCGCAGCGCCGACGCGCTCGTCTCATCCGCGCTGGGGGAGGCGAGCGGCGTAGCCTCTGCCGACGTCACGCTGCCGCCGCCCGTGCGCCGCGCCGCCGCACCGTCGTCGCGGGGCAAGTGCGGGGAGGCGCAGGCGGAGGCGGGGGTGGGGGGCCGCAGCAGGTCGAAGACGATCGCGCTCGAGGTGATGCGGATGCCGTCGGCGTAGACGATGCTGCTGCGCAGCTCCTCCGGATCGTCTGCGTCGCTGGCAGGCGCACCGGCCGCGCCTCCGCCACTGCCGTCCGCCGCTTGCCCGGCTACGGCGGCGCCGCTGACCGGGTCCGTGGCGGTGGCAGGGGACGTGCGGCCCGGCAGCGCAGTCGGGCCGGGGGCGGGTGGTCGGCTAGCCGGGGACGAGCCGCCGCCGGCGGTGCTGTGGCTGGGGCGGCCGGCGTCGTCCGTCCGCGGCGGGCTGACCGCGTCATCGCTGAGGAGGGCGCCAACGTCGTCCTCGTCGCCCATGCACGGCGTGCGCTGGTGGCAGCTGCTGGGGGAGCGCCAGTCGGGCGGCACCGGCGATGTGCTGTGCCGGCCCGCCGCGCCCAGCGGCGCCTCCGCCGACGCGACGATGGACAGCGCGGGGGCACCAGCTGCGTGGATGCCCTCCCCCGCCGCGAGGCCGTTCGAGATCGGGAAGCCGTCGTCGTCGCCGTCAGCATCGGCGTCGGCAGCGGCCTGCACGACGGTGCTGCTGCGCCGCCGCTCGCTGGCGCTGCTGGAGGGGGTGGGCGGCCTCTGCGCAGCACCTGCGGAGTTGGGGGACGACGGGGAGGGCAGAGGGCCCGCGGCATCGGCGCTGCCGGCCGCCGCAGCTGCAGTAGAGCCGTGCGCGGTGGGGTCGGAGTGACGGGCCGCGGCTGCGCGGCCGTTCGTCAGCGGCGCCGCCCGGTCGGCTGCGGATGCTGCGGCCGTGGCGGTCGCCGGTTCCGGCTCCGGGGACGAGGCCGGCCGTGGGCCTGTGCCACTGACGCCCTCGCCCTCCCCGTCGTCCAGCCCCTCGTCCCCGAGGTTGCGGGGGTCGCGTGGCGGCACACCTGGCTTTGCGGCTGCGCCACCGCCCGCCCCTGCCCCGTCCTCGTCGTCCACGGTCTCCTCCGCTTCCTCGTCACTTAGCACGCTGGGGGTCGACTGGTCTGCGTCCATGAGGGTGAACGGCGATGGGTATGAGCCGCGGCTGGCGGGCGACACGAGCGCGGCCGCGGGGGAGCGCTGGGCCCGTCCACTGGCACTGCCACCCTCGCCGAGTGCGGCGGCGGCGGCCGCGGCGGCGCTGCTGCTGCGTGACGCCCCAGCGCTGGCGATGCGGCCAGCGCTGGCTGACGGCGAGAGCGGTGCTGCCGACGCCGGCTGCTGCGGCTGCGGTGGTGGCGCGAAGGCCGGGATGAGCTGTGGTGCCGCCGCGAGCTCCACGACGCGCCCCGCCTCCCCCGCACGGGTGGGGGTGCCACCGTTGCTCTGCGACTTGAAGGGGCTTGTGATGGAGGACAGCGAGCCCTCCGCGGAGGAGGGCAGCACGCTGGCGGTGCGGTCCGAGTCGTTGCCGTCGCCACTGCTCAGCCATCCGCGACTGCCCTCGGCCGCTTCGTGGGCCTTACCACCGCTGCCTGACGTGCCTGCCTCGCCGTCTAACGCTTCGTTTAGAGGCCCCGTCTCCTCCCCTGCAGCCGGCACGCTCACCATACGTGTCACGTGCCGCACCTCGTCGTCCCCGTCGCCGGCACCACCCCGCGCGGCTGCTGCTGCGGCGGCGGCGCTGGACGTTGCCGGTCCCGCGCCGTTCCCCTCGTCCAGCGCGGCGCTGGCCGCCGTCACGTCGCTGGCGGTCTCGTCGTAGAAGCGGGCGATGTAGTTCTCATCCGGGGTCTCCTCCAGGTCGTCTGCCGTGGCGTCGTCGTCGTCAGCGTCGGCGAGGCTGCTCTGCGGCCCCAGGGCGGGGGCGCCAGGTCGACCCTTGAGCGCGGCCTGGTACACCTCAGCCCAGCGCCGTACCGCGCCTTCCAGCAGGTGGGAGTGGGCGATGGCACTCGGGCTGAGTGAGAAGGCTTCGCCGTCGCTGGAGATGATGGTGATGGTCGGCTCGGTCGGCACCGGCGCCGGGCCCCGCTCCGCGCCGGGACTCTCCATTCGCGCGCACGGTGACACCCCGCGGGGATAAGATGGTCTAGTCAACAACAGCACGGGCAAACGTAGGCAGCCCCAAATCCAAGTCACGCCGCACACACACGCAACCTCGGATGCAGCGGTGCTGCGGTGCAACAGGAGGAGGAGGAGAGATCAGGAAGTGCGCGGAAGCAGGAGAGTGCACGCAGAGAGCGGGGTGTGGTGTGGTGGGGTGGGGTAGTGTGTGTGTGTGTGTGTGTGGGAGCTGACAAGATACGTGGCAGCTCGCACACACCCAGACACACAGACACGCTTCCCCTCACGCGCAGAGGTCGATCAAAGCGGCGCCGCACAAGCTGGTGCGAAGGGCGTGGGAGGGGGGGGGGAGGAAAGGGAGCGTGGAACGAATGATTCAGAGAGGCGGCGCGTCGAGTCGGCCTCAGATAAGCAATGATAACGAAACCGATCGTGAAACACACGCAACCACCCCGTCACACACACACACAATGTCAGTCACACTGCACACAGAGCAGACGCAGCGAAAAAGAACGGCGTTGAGGGGAGAGAGAGAAAGACAGCACGCGACTGGGCGAGGGTGCGCGTACGGGGGCACCGAAGCAAGCGCAGCGAAAACAGGCGCGAACACAGCCGCAGAGGGACCAGCGATAAAGACAGCGACACGGTCAGACCACCACCACCACCACCACTGCCGGCAATAAGAAAAAACAAAACTCGTCAACACGCACGCACAGACCGGCGACCGCTGCAAGTGCGCGGAGACGGTGGACTCTCCGCCTCAAGGCAAGACAGTTCTTGAGAGCGTCGCTGGAGGAGGTTGATGTGAGGTGGGAGGGGGGGTAGGGGGCCAAGAAGGACGAGGGAGTCCACAGTTGATATGGCTGCTCGGGTACGCGTTTGTGTGTAGGTGTGTGTGTGTGTGTGCTGCGGAGGCGATGGGGCGAACACCAACACACACACGCACACGCACACGGCAGGTACGATGCAGACGACAGGTACGTGTGTGTGTGTGTGTGTGGGGGGAGAGGGGTGAAAGGCCAGATTGCCTGCACACGCTCACACAGGCACCGGGGAGACACGCACGCACACAATCCAACAGACCGAGCCCGCCCGAAGGTGGTGATGGGGGGGGGTGAAGAACAGAGTGGAGAGCGGAATTGAGGAGCAACAGCAAACCAGACAAACGAGAAGCAGGGCGAGGTGAGGTGACAACAAAGGCGTGCTACCGGCGCAGCACCCGCGGCAGGTTTCTAAACTGCGTGGCCGAGTAGAGGGGCGGGGGGGGGGATGGGGGAGGCGCGGGTATAGCGGGGACGAAGAACGTGCGTGCGTGTGTGCGTATGGGGTGGGGGGAGGGGCGGTAGTGGTGTGTCAGCCAGACGCGTAGAGGAGAGCGAGTGAGGCGGGAGGCGGGTAGGTTTTGGGGTCACATTGGTTGCGCAGTGGCGGTCATGAAGGGAGGGAGGCGAGATGCGGGCCCCATCCTGAAACCGTGATAGGAGGCGTTGGCACCTCCGCTGTTCTCTGTCAGCACACACACACACACACACACACACGTGTGCGCCGCACGAGAGGCGAGCATGGCGTTCGTGTTAGTCTGAGCGGCGTTCCTGTTGCCCAGGAGCGGCGATCATGCAAGGCACTTGCGTGCTTTGAAGGGCTTCTCCGTCATTTAGCAGTGAAGCGAGGAGGAGCGGGAACAAGGAGTGGAGAAACCCTCCCGTATCCTGCTGACGTGTGTCTCAGCACAGCGGGGGCACCGCGCGCTGTGTTGCATGAGCTCATCAGGAACCACGTCAGGAACTCGACAGGACCGGTGCGCGCCGTACTCACAGCCGACGCTTACCACCCGTGGCGGCCGTTGCTGCTGCTGCTGGCGCCGCGCGACGCGTTGACTGCATCTGCTGCTGCTGGTTGCTGAGCGTCCACCAGTGCACCGTGCCGGCGCGAAGGTGCGACTCCCCCGTGAGCCGCGGCATGCAGGCAGCATCGGCGGCGGCTCTCGCACCCGAGCTTCCCGCCAGCAGCCCACCACCGCCAGGGCCGTCCAGCAGTGTCATGTCGAAGGTGGTGAGCACACCAGAGGCGATGCCGACCTCGAAGCGCTGGTGCGGGCCCGCGCGGAGGAGCCGCGCCACGCCGCTACCACTGCTCCGCGCCGTGGTGCCGCTCCCGTCGCTGTCGGCGTCTTCTTCCTCGTCGCTGTCATCGCTGTCGTCGGGTCGCAAACCCCAGCCACGCCGCCGCCGCCGCCCTGGCGCGCGGGACGTGGGCCCAGCCGCCGCTGCCGCCGCTGCCGCCGCCGCCGTGTTCATGGCCGGCTGCAAGGCAAGGGCTGCCAGCGAGCCGATGCGCAGCGGTCGCTGCCGCTGCTCGACACGTAGCATAGGCACCACGGCCGAGGTCGCCGACACTGTCGTTGTTGCCGCGGTTGTGGCCGTAACAGTGCCGACGGCGTTCGCCGTAGCACTCGGCGACTCCGCGTTGGCGGTGGTGGTGCTGCTGCTGGGGCCTTCGGCGTCCGCCAGCTCCGCCTCGCTTCGCCGCCGCCGTCGCCGTGCCTGGTGCTGCAACTCCGCCTCGAGCCGCCCGCACATGTACTGCATCACGCGCGTCAGCAGTGTTGCTGGCAGCCCCGCACGCTCCTCGCGGAATCCGTCGTCGCGCCCCTTGGCAGCCACGCGGCTGCACTCGCCATACCACTGCGCACTCCAGAGGTGCATGTCCACGGCGGTGTCGCCGTCGCTGGGGCCCCGCACGTCGTCCTCGGCATCCACTGCACGAGCGCTGCGCGTCTCGCACATCGCTGCCCAGAGCTGCGCTGCGGCGTCTGCGTCAATGCCGGCACCCGCATCGACACTTGCGTGTAGTGCGGCCGCGCCACGCACACGAGCCAGGCTAGCTTTCCAAGCCACGCGGAGGCGTTGCACAGCCGCAACAGCATCGGCAGCCGCATCCGCGCCTCCGCACTCTGCGTCCGGCTCCGTGCCCTTCCACGAGAGAGAGGCGGGCCGCAAGCACATGTAGGCCAGCGCACACCACGCGCTGAAGAGCGGACCGTGCTGGCTGAGCTCCTGCAGGCTGGCGGCGAGGAGGTCCGCCGCTGGGTCCCGTCGGCGCCATCGCTCGTCGCGGCCCCACGGCGCCGGTGGGTCGGGTGGGCACAGCCGGGGTGCCGCGTGCCCTGCCGCCTCGCCACCGGACGGGACGAAGAGGGCCGTGCAGCCCAGCTGGAGGAGCCGCTCCACCGCTGGCGGGGACAGCGGGGCGGGGGCCGCGGTGTGCGGCGACGGGCGTGGCGGCGGCTGCGCCGAGGCGGCCACGAGCGCGAGCCACTGCCACAGCACCGGCCCGAGTGCCTCGCGCTGCGCGGCGGAGAGAGCCGCTAGCGTGTTGTCCGCGTCGCCTGTCACGGGGCTCTGTGGCGGCTGCGCCAGGCGAGCCGTGAAGTGGCTGTAGAAGCGCATCATGGTGCGTGGCATGGTGATGTGGGCCGGCGGCGGAGCGGGGGCCGCCGGTGCCGACTCCGTCAGCTCCGCCGGGGCCGCGCTGTCCATGAAGAGCTGCAAAGGGGAGGGGGAGGGGGAGGCAGGAGGGGTGGGCGAGGAGGGGGAGGCAGGCAGCGAGGGGGGGGGGGGGGCCGAGGGTTGGGGCGACTGGGGATGCGGTCGGCCAGCTGCGGTCAGCGTGCGAGGCGGGCACACCCCCGCGTTGATGATGCCGGGGCGCGCTTCGCCCATGGGTTGTCGTACCCTGCCTTGTCGACGTCACACACACACACACACACACAGACATGTCGGGGCTCCCTCTTGACTCGGGCGAGCGCGAACGTCAGCCTGTGGAGTGCGGCGAGGAAACACAGCGGCACCGTTGTAGCGCAGTGCGCGCACGTGGATGCGAACTCACACATACACATACGCACCTCCGCAAAGAGAGATATAGGCTAGGGGCAACATGACGAGCTCGCACACAGTGGAGCGAGCAGCGTTCGGCTGCCCACCACGACATCCCCCACCCACAGCGTCGCCTCGGTGTCACGGCCGCCGCTCCCGCGGCCCGATGCACCGCCTCCTGGCGCCGCGACGCCGTCCGGCGCAGGGGCTCGCCGAACGCGCAAGAGCACGTGGCGGGCCGCACCCTCGCCGCCTGGCGTGTGACCATCACCCGTCTGGAAGGGGTCGGTGAAGTGCACCGCACCGGCTTCGTCAGCGCCGTCTCCGCCGGCCTCGGCAAGCCAACAGGGCTGCTGCCCGGCCCACACCGTCCGTGCCCACCGCGACGCCCACGCCGAGCTCGTCTGCAGCAGCGCCAGCACGTCGTCTGCCACAGGCGGCGATGAGAGCCTCGATGTCGGGTGTGGCGGCGGCTGTGCAAGCCAGTCGAGCGGGTGGCCTGTGCCGCATCCCTCCTGCGGTGGAAGGCGCGCCGCGTACACTGCGGGCAGGCAACACGCGTGCAGCGTCATGCGTTGAGACGGCCACGTCGAGGCGTCCAGCGGCACGTACGGGAGCGCGACACTCATCGGCGGCGGTGCGGCGCGCGGCGGTCGCGCGAGGAGGTACGGCCGCGTGCGGCAGTCGGAGAAGACGCGCTCCACGACAAACTTTGGCACTGCACGGCGGCGCCGCCCCGCACCAGCCGCGTCATCGACGCCGCTGTCGTCGCCATCGGCGCCGTGGTGCCGCACCACAACGAGGTCGCCGCGTTGCAGGGGCGCCGTCAACGGCATGTCCTCCGCCACCGCCGCGAAGGCACCGCCGCCGCCGCCCTCTCGCAGGAGCCCGTCCACGTCCACGCCGTCGGGCAGCCGCAGCCACGCCTGCCGCGGTGTCGCGCACTCTGCGGCCGCAGCGTCGACCCACAACGTTGGCTCCACCACCGCGCTACCGGCGCCCGCGCTTGTCGCCTCCCACCTCGGAGGCGCCGGGTCTGGCACCACGCAGAGGAGGTAGCGTGCGGGGCCACCCGTGCCGCACAGCACCGTGGCCACTCCATCCACCGCGGCAGCAGCTGCCGTGGTGGCACGTAGACGCGATGGCGACCGCCGACGACCCGCGTTGCACTGCCGCGCATCTGCGCCACGTGGCGGCGCGCCGTCCGCACCCACCTCCCGCTCCACAGCAGCTGTTCGCCACTGCAGCAGCGCGTGCTGCTCAGCGGCGAGCTGCTCATCGAGCTCCGCCACGCCGGCCAGCACGCGAGTGTGCAGCTCCTGCAACTCCACACGCGCCTTCGTAGCCTCCGAGGGCGTCAGCGGAGGCTGCGATGGCGACGAAGGAAGCGTTCCGTGGTCCACCGCACCGGCCCCACCGTCGGCCTCGGCGTCGTGCACTCGGGCTGCTGCTGTCGCCGCGGACTGCGCCATCGACAGCGCGCGCTCCTCGCGGGCCTCCAGCGCCGCACACACCGCACACCGCGCCGCGACAGCGCGACACAGCAGCGCCCGCGCGAGGGGGCACGTCAGCTGCGTGTACAGCCGCAGGGCGACGGTGTGCTGCAGCCGGGGCTGGCGCGTCGACACGTGCGCCGCGGTTAGGGACGGCGGGGATGCACGCGACAGGCCGTCCGCAGTCCCGCAGCGCGCGGAGAGGGGCGTAGAGGTCAGCCAGTCCGCGAGCCGCCGCGTCAAGACCGCCAGCAGCACGAGGCGTGCAATGGGCTCGAAGGGATCGAACTCCACCGCGGCCATGGCAGGGCGCAGCACACGATCTTGTGCGGCGCGGTACGGCGCGTATGCCTCGTGCCATCCCGTCATGGACGACTCTGCCGCTTGCCAGCGCGGCATCGGTGCGTGCTGCACCTTCTCCGTCCAGAGGCGCAGTGCCAGGCGGGCCAGCGTGCGGGCTGCTGCGGCTGGCGGACACGTCGGCTGGCGCAGCCGCTCGGCCATCCCCGGCTGCGGCACCGCCGCGGCGCCTGCACCGCTGGTGCCCTCCAGCAAGCATGGGTCGTAGAGCAGCCGGAGGAGGGGCAGTGGCAGGCTGGCAAGAGAGGCGGCCGACACCACGTCCCCTGCAAGCGAATCGGGGGAGGCGCCGCCCTGCAGCAGCAGCCGGACGCAGGAGAAGTGCTGCCCGAGGCAGGCCACGCTGAGCGCCGTGCGGCCCATGGTGTCCACGAGGTGCCGGCCCCAGAGCCACGCCGCCGTCAGCGGCTCACGCGGCGGGGCTGCTGCTGGTGCAGAAGAGTGGCCACGCGACGCCACGCCTGCATCCGCACTGGCCGCGCTGCCCTCCGCACCCTTCGCCGTGTGAGCCGCGCCAAAGTCCACCACATGCGGACGCGCCGGCCGGCTGACCGAGTGAGCCGTGCTTTCCTCTACGCGCCTCGTGCCGGCTGCGCTGCTCGGCGCGGCAAGGACGAGTGCACCGTGCGCGTGTGCGGGTCGTGCCGCCGCCACCGCGGCAGCAGTGGCACTCGCAACAGCAGAGTCGTCAGCGCTTTCTTCGTAGCCGGACACGGCGTCGCCCAGCAGCGTCAGCACCGGCGAGTCACCGTGCGCTGCCAGCCAGTGCCCCACCGTTCCGTAGACGGGGCTGGGCGAGTCGACGTGTGCCTCCGTGTCGTCTCCGCCCACCGCGCTGCCCCGCGCACCCCGACCGTGCCGCTCCTGCGTCGGGAGGTGCGTCACGAGCGGTAAACGGAGGAGCTCCGCCAGGAGCGCGCGGCGGACGCGGAGGGTCGCTGTGCCGTCGTTACCGCCACCGCTGCCGCGTGCACTGCTGGGAGCGGCGCACTCAGACACCATGCGCGGCAGCACCACCGACAGGAAGAGCTCCACACTGCGCCACCGCGCCGCCGCACCGCGCACGGCAGCACTGCCTTCGAGTGCGGGCACAGAGGCGAGGCACAGCTCCGCCTGCCACCAGCTGCCCCACAAAGCATCCAGCACTGCCCGTGAGGTGCCGCCACCGCTGCTGCCGCTCGAAGTCGCCACCCGCACCCTCCCACGAGCGGCATCGCGGCCATCGCCATCGTCCTCGCGCCACGCGCACGCGGCCCCTGGCGTGGGACGGCACAGGCGGGCGAGGGCACTGCGGCAGCCGTTCATCAGCGCGATGCGGCAGGCGGCCACCCAACCCACCGCCGCCGCGGAGAGCGACGTGGCCGCCCCAACGCCGCTCCTCCTCCTCGTCTCCTGCGCAGACCTCGCGTTCCGCGCGTGCCTGTCGTCGCCGTGAACGTCAGCGTCGTCGAGTGCCTCGTCGGGGTCGCTGCCGGTGTGGTACGCGGCCGCGTAGCACCGCAGCTGCCGCAGTGCCTCCACGGCAAGGTCGTCGTCCAGCGCCGCGGCGTAGCACGTCACGCAGCGCTGCCCCGCCCCCGCCCCGCCTGCACCGCCGCTGCGACGCGCATGGCGCCCCCGCGGTGCGTGCACGGCGCCCTCCGTCTCTGTCACCGCCCGCGCCAGCACATCGAGGGCGGCGAGCAGTGAGGGTTGTCGCCACAGCTGAGACTCGGCTAGCCGCGCTTCCAGGACGGGCAGCACGCGCTGCAGCACCGCCTGACAACGGCTCGGCACCCGCGCGTCCACAGCCGCGTCTGGTGCGTAGTGCGAGCGGAGCGCTGCCACGAAGGAGTCGGCGTGGGACGGCGCCGCGGCAGCGGTGGTGGCGGCGGAGTCCAGCGAGGCGCGTGGACTCTCGTGTCGTGACGCGGCACCGCGTCGCTCGTTGACGCGCGACTGCGACGTGTCGCGTGAGCTGCTGACGATGTCCGCGGCGTACGCTTCTGCGCGTCCATGCGCGCCGCGATGTCGGCGGTGCCGCCACGTCAGAGCTGCAGAGAGGTACAACACGAGGGCCCAGAAGACGTCCGCGACATCCTCGCCAAGCGCCGCACCCGTGGCGCCGGCGTCTCCGCAGGCGTGGTGCAGCTCCTGCACGCTGGGGTGACTGTGTCGCAGCTGGTGGCGCAGGCGGCAGCTCAAGGGGCCGCCGTCGGCGAGGGCGCCGTGCGCCGCGGATCTCGCTCCCGCGTCGACGTGCCGTGGTGCTGCGTCTGCGTGAGACGGCGCCGCGGCGTCGGCCAGAAGCCGCTGCAGTCGGCTCACCTCCATCAGCTGGCAGAGCACACGCACCACGGGTGGGGCGCGATGGGTCTCTCCCGCGGCTGCCGATGCGGTGGGTGTCTCCGAGTCCCACGGAGTGCCGATCAGCCACCTGCGCGCTGCGTCGATGAGCGCCGCGGTCCGCCGGCGTGTCGCAGCTTCGTCGTCGGCGTTGCCGCCCCGTTCGAGTTTTGTGTGTAGCCTCATCCGTATGCGTGTCTATGTGTATGTGTGTATTGGACGTCGAGGTTGAGGTCGGTCTATCGTTCTTGCGTTGTGTCTGCGTGGGCGTTGGGAAGGGTGAGTGGTGGCGGCATGCACGCTTGCGCCAGTGTCGACGTGCGACGTCGTCGAGATGTGCACGTCGACACGTCCACCGGCAACAGCGGCGCGGAGGCCTGTGTGAGTTGGCTAGTAGAACGAAGGTAAGAGGGGGTGGTGGGTGGGAGTGGAGTACAGAGGCATCCATGAGGTGGGGGTGCCGCACACACGGGAGGGGGGGGGAGTGGGAGTGGGAGACGTGCGCCGCTTCCTGGTCTCGTGGGAAGGCGTCTGTGCACGCTTGCGCAGCTCGCTCCCTTCACCTCTCCTCTGCGGAGTGCGCCTGCCCCGGCGGTCGGTGTCCGTGTCGTCGCGCAGTGCTTTGAAGGCGGGGAGGGGGCGGGGAGGGCGCCTGTTCATCGCAGCGGCTCATGCACCACTGCGATAGCCGGCCACCGAGTTGATGCACATACGCACACTTTGTCTCTTCCCAGTCGCCCCTCTACGGAGGGCCACGTCCACGCGCAGTGAGGGGTCCCTCTGCTTCCTCCACACTGCGCGTCTTCTCGCAGCGCGTCCTGTCTGCACTTCGCTGATGTGCCGGCTGCGCTCACACATGCTTGGAGTGTTGATCGTCGTCGGCGAGGGCCGGGAATGGGTGTCTGCGAAGGGGAACACGGAGGGAGTTCGGTGCGGGAGGGCGGAAGGAAGGGAGAGAGACAGAGAGAGTGCGTCAGGGTTCGACACGCAACATGCGTGACCGCAGTTGCACACACACATACACAAGGTGGGAGACACACACACACACACACACACACGCATTCGGAAACAAACGCGATGCCGCCACGGGCGGGATAGGGGAGGAGGGAGCAAGTCGGTGCGCGCCCGAGAAAAGGCGGAACACACCCGAAAAGGAAATGGGGAGCAAGCGCTACTGCGGCGTAGGCTCTGAGGGGGAGTGGGGTGGGGGGCACCGCCGCAGAGCGGGGGGGGGGGAGGGGGAGGGGGAGGGGGTTGGATGAGCGGTAGGTGGGGACGTCAAGCAACGCACACACAGACACACAGACGCTTTCACACGCGTGAGGGAACGCAGAGGAAAAAAAGGCAGGACGACGTCCATCGGCACCGGCGTACGCCACGCAGCAACGCAGATACAGGGGGGTGGGGAGAGGGCAGAGAGGGCACACCGAGGCCAGGGTCGACGCTCTCCGCCCCCCCGCCTCACCTCCTAGGGGGTGGCAGAGACCGCGTGGCACACCGTCGCACGCGCAGCTACACACACACACACACACACACACACACACACACACAGATATAGAAGACCAAACGTTTGGAAAAGCGATAGCCGAAGAGGGCGAAGAGCGCCAACAGAGTAGTGGAGACGCCAACGTCAACCACCGCGGCACCATGTGGAAGGGCGGAAGGGAGCGGCAGAGGAAGCGCCGGATGGGAGTTGCACGCAAGCACCCGCACGCGCGCCCTCACCGCTCGACGGAGATGTAGCCATGTGGGTGGGAGACTACAACCGCGTCCTCCGCCGCCGCCCCTCCCGCGGCGGTTTCGTCGGCGGCGGAGGCGTCCGTCAAAGCAGCAGCAGCATCAGCAACAGCCGGCGGAGGTCCCCGCGGCGCACTGGCGGCACAGCTGGAGCCGCTTCCTCGTGCCTCGTGGCGCAGGAGTGGGGAGGACACGCAGCCTGCCATGCGGAACTCCTCTTCCTCCTCTTCCGCCTCCACACCGGAGCTGCGCAAGCGAGCGTGGTGCAGGTCTCTAAAGGGCTGCGGGAGCGCCGCGGGCGGTGCGGCCGTCTTACGGCCCCGCTGCCGCTCCACCGCCGGGGCCGCACCGGCACTCGTCTCCGCGGCATCGGCGAGGCCCCTCACAGCGGCGTCGGTGCCCGCCGACTCTTCTACTTCGTCGCGGAGCTCCTCGCGTGCCTCACGTGCGCCACTGACGCCGTCGGTCTCCCTCGCCGGCGGCGGGGCTGGTGATGCCGCGGCTGCTGCTGTGCTGGCGGTCGTGGGGATGACGGCGCCGTCCTTCTCCTCCGCCGCGGCCGCCACGCTGACGAGCTGCTTGACGTAGTACAGCGGCAGGTCGAAGCAGCGCAAGGCCGCGCTGCGGCACACCGGGCACTCCCGCAGCCGCTTCGCGCAGAAGCGGCAGCAACAGACGTGCCCGCACGGAGTGAGCGCGACGTCGATGTGGCGTGCACAGCAAATCACGCACGCCACGTTGTCCTCGATGTCCTTCTCCTCCGTTGCGGCAAGCTCCTTCTTAAACTCGCGGGCCTCTGCGCGACGGAGGAGCAGCCGCTTGCGGTACGCCTCGATGACGCGGCGGCGCTCCAGCACCCAGGCGAGGTGCCGCCCCACCCCGGACATGATGATGCTCCCGAGCAGCACCAGCACACTCAGGCTGAAGCAGCCGAGAAAGACACTCGTCTTGGGCATCTCGTAGCCGACCACCTCCTCCGTGCAATTCCCACACGAGGTGGTGCCGGGGCAGCAGCGGATCGCCGACGACGCGACGCAGCACATGGGCTTGTCATCAGCGCACCCGACGGACTCCGTCATCTGCAGCGAGCAGAGGTGCGGGGTGCGGTAGGCGGCGTACGTCTGCCGCTCCAGCCGCGCCTCCGCCTGCTGCACGACGCCGCACAGGAGGAGCACCACCACCACGCCCAGCACAAGCGCCTTAACGCGACCCGCTGCCGAGGTGGCAGCGGCGCCGTGACGCGGTGTCACGGCCGCCATGGGGGCCCCTGCGCGACAACAACGGGAACCCAAAAAGAAAGAAAAGAGCAGCAAGGGAAGTCCACCAGGGCGCCGCAGACGCGGGGAGCAACACACACACACACACACACACACAGACGCTCGCCGCTGTGGGCTTGTCTGCTCTGACCTCGGGGCAGTCCCACGCGCGCGAGGAGGCGGCAGGTGGAGGAGCTGGAAGGAGGGGGGGGGGGCGCGCGCAGAGGTGACAATGCCCACGCAGTTGGCGTGCTGTCACTGCAGGGGAGAGAGAGGCAAGGAAAGAAGGAAGCTCAACGCACCTACGTGACGACACACACGCGCCGGTGATGCGGAGGGGGAGGGGAGGGGGGGAAGTGGGGGACTGAGGGCTTGCGCTAGGCTGGACAGAGGTCACCCGCAGAGTTGTGTGGTTGTGTGTGGGGGAGGAGAGAGGTGAGGGGCGCGAGGGTCGGCAATAAGGTAGGGCGTGTTGTCGCGAGGACAACTGCAGGTGGAGGGGACGAGGTGGCGTCAGGGGCCCGAGAGAGAAGAGGGGAGAGACGGGAGCAGGTGAAGTGGCTGGACGATGGCGCGGTACGGCACGGTGGGCGGCTCGGCTGCTTGTCAGCCTGCAGGCGGCGAACGCGAGCCACACCGCTCATCTGCGTATGTCGTGAGATAGCCTGAACACACACACACACACACACACACACATGTTTGGTGGACGAGGTGTGTGCGACGCTCACTGAAGGCGTGTTAGTGAAGAACCGAGCGCCATTGCAGTGCGCTCACCCCGCTCTCGTGGCCGCACCACGAGGACGCCACAGCGCGCACCGGGTGGGGGTGGGGGTGGGGTGAGGGGGGGGGGCGAGCGGGACGCCAGGCGCCACGATGCCCTGCCCTTGGTGTGCTGTCACTTCGCTTCTTTGCTGTCTCAAGTTTAGACGCGTCGCGTCGCTTAGCGGGTGCAGCCCACCTCGCTCCACCACCGCCAGCGGTTCCTCTCCACTGAACGGCCCCGACGGGAGGTGGAGGAGCGGCGGGTGGCGGCGCTGCGTGGTGCGGAGAGACGTGCATGCCAGTGGCCTGTGTGGACACGTGTGTGTGCGTGTGTGTGTGTGTGCCACGACACGGACACGCACCCACACACATCCACACGCCCATACGCACAAAGGCGTCTATGCACTCCGTTAGGCAAACATGGCGCTTGCGGAGACAGCGCTGCGCTCCCGCACGGCGGTCCGCTCCACCTCGGCGGCGATCATCGCCATCGTCACGGTCCGCGCCGCCACCGGCAGCAGCGCCGCGGCGCAGCACACGTTGAAGGCGATCGAGCGGATGAGTTTGGGTGAGATGCTCGTCGCGCTCAGCTCCGCAAAGTCGACGTCGGCCGCGACGGGCACGCGCTCCGGGAACGCCTTGCGCCAGAGCTGCTCCCGCAGCGGCCGGCTCGGCAGCGCAAAGGTTAGCTCTGCCTGGAAGAGCATGCAGGAGGCGCGCGAGTTGATGCTGGTCGTGGAGAAGAGCTGCCGCCCCCCGCCGCCGTCGCGGCTGGTGGTGGTGGCCACGACGATGACGGGGCGCGGGTAGCGGCGGGCGTGGTACTGGATGAGCTGCGACAGCTGCAGGCTCTTGGACGACTCGTTGAACAGGACTTGGGCCTCGTCGAAGACGATCATGGCGCCGAGGCGGCGCCCCTCTTCGAAGACGGCGTGCACCCGCATCTCCTCGCGCAACAGGAGCTCCGCCACGTTGCACAGCCGGATGGTCGCGCCGCACTCGTAGGCGATGCCCTCCGCCGCGAGCGACTTCCCAGTGCCGCTGACGCCCTGGAAGAGGAAGAGCGCCCCGCAGTCGTCGTTGGAGTCCTCGCTGAAGCCCCACTCGGTGTACAACGTGCTGCGGCTCTTGGCGCTGCTCGCGATGCCCTCCAGCCGCTTGGCAAGCCCCGGCTCCAGCACCAGCTCGGCCAACGTTCGCTTCGGGGTCACGTAGAACTCGCTCATCCCCTCGGGCCGCTCGGCAGCCAGGAAGAAGCCGCGCAGCTGCAGCCGCGCGCCCTCGTCGAGGTCGCCCATCGTCAGCGTCGGCGTCGCGGACTTCTCGCGGGCCACGGCGCGGCTGATGGCAGCCAGCACCGCGTTGCGGATGAGCCCGCCGGAGAGCTCGTAGTTCAGCGCCAGCTTCTCCAGGCACACGTCGTCGCTGCGTGCAAGCTGCTTTGGCATGTGCGACTGCCAGATGCGCAGCCGCAGCTGGTGGTCCGGTGGGCGAAACTCCATCATGAGCGAGATGCGGCGGTTCATGGCCTCGTCGAAGTTCTGGGCGCGGTTGGTGGCGAGCACGATGAGGCCGTCGTAGCGCTCGAACTCTGCGAGGAGGGCTGTCACCGTCGCGTTGCTCGCCCGGTCCTCGAAGAGGGACTCGCACTCGTCGAAGAAGACGATGGCGTCGTTCAGCTTCGCCTCGCGGAAGAGGAAGCGCAGCGCGTCCGACTCCGCCTTCGTGGACGACCGGAACTGCGCGACGCTGACGAGCAGGATCTTCTTGCCGAGGTGGTGCGCCACGGCGTTGGCGAGCATCGTCTTGCCCGTTCCGCTGGGGCCATGGAAGAGCATGACGAGGCCGCCCTTGCTCGTGCCCAGGCCGTCGCCGAACCCGCTTCGCTTCTTGCACTGCTCGAAGAGGTCGTAGTGCGCAATGGTGGACAGTACGCGATCCATCGTGGCGCTCGGCAGCATGACGTTCGCGAGCTCCACGGAGGGAAGGTACAGCTGCGAACCCGGCACCATCTCCGCCGTCTCGCCGGCGATGCCCATGACGTCGTCGACGATTTGGCGATCGATATCGACGAGGTACTCCATCATGTCCGTGTTGAAGCACGTGCGGCCGGCGCAGTCCATGTTCAGCGACAGCACGCCGTTGGCGATGAGCGGCGCGGACTGGTAGAAGGCGCGCCGCGCCACAACGCGCTCTTCCAGCGACTCGCACAGGACGAAGAGGGCGTAGCCGACGGTGATGGGCCGCTGGCCGTCTCGCATGACGTAGCGCCCGTTCACGGCGATCAGTACGTCGTGCGAGACGACGTTGCCGACCATCAAGAGCATGATCTGCTTCTCCATCTCCGTCAGCCCCAGCCGCTTTGCCAGCTGCTCGATGCGCGGGGTGAAGGTGTTGGCCGCCAGCGTCGCTTGCAGGCGCGACGCGTGCACGGCGGCGGCGACGCGCACCTTTCCCTTGAGCTCCCTAATCGAGGCCTCGACCTTGGACTTGGGGGTGTAGGAGTCCTCCTCATCCTTCATATCCCCCTCCGCGGTGCGGCAGCGGATCAGGTTGGCCAGTATGCGGAACGACGCGTCCATGGAGGCGATGTCCGACTCGTACGGCACCCCGCGCAGGGAGGACTCCGTGCCGAGCGCACTGCCACCACAGCCACCGCTACCACCACCCTCCGCTGCCAGCGATGCGGACCCGCCGTGCGGGGGGCCGCTGCGGTGGCGCTGAGCCAGCGGGTTGATGTCCGCCAGCGTGAGGCGTGTGTCTTGCCGAGGCGGCGCCCCCGCGTCTGCGCTCGTGGGCGACGCCACCCCGCTGAGCTGCTGCTGCTGCTGCGAGTGCGGCGGAGGCTCTTGCGATGGGGGCCGCGGCACCTCCGCCCCCTCGCACGTGGAAGCGGGGTCCGACTTCGTGTCTGCTGCGACTGCTGCTGCTGCTGCTGTTGCGTCGGAGTGTGTGGGTGCTCCTCGCGTTACGGTGCTGCCCGTGGTGAGGGTCGTGCGCTCTGCCTGCGACGACACACCGCTCGTGGTGTTGGGTGCCTTGTGGAGGTGGCGCATGACGGCCTCCTGAATGGCGGCAGCGTCCTTGGTGGCCAGCGTCGCGGGGTCCATGTGGTCGAGCGCCTCTTCCAGCACCTCCTCCGTGAGTGTCACGACGCTGCCTGCAGTGGAGGCGGCGTCGCTGTCCTCCTCGTCGTCGGTGCCGTAGCTGCCGCTGCCCTCCTCGTCCCGCTCCTCGCCCGCATTCCCGTGCAGCCGCTGCGGTGACGGCGAGGCCGACGCGCGGGCGGCCGTGGCGGTGGCCGGGCTGGTGGACGCGGCTTGCCGCTCCTCACTCAGCACCTCCGACAGGGCCGTGTGTTCCAGCTTGATGAGCTGCTCCTCGGACAGCTGGTCCCCGCTGAGAGCCGCGACGGCCTCGAAGGGCAGGGTGTACTTGCAGTCCATGAAGGTGACCCGCATCTTGATGTCCGAGAACACAAGCCCCTGCTTCCACAGCACGCCGCTCTCGGACAAGATCGACAGCAGCTCCTGCGGGGTGAGCTCATTGTGGTACGCAATGTTGGCCGGCCGCAGAGGCTCGGTGAACTGCGTCGGCGTGTAGCGGCCGCAGTGGCAGATGAGAAGGAACTCAAGCGTGCGGGCCGCCTTGGGCGACAGCCGCAGCCGCTCGCAGAGTCGCAGAATGCGGGGCGGGCGCGCCATCGCCCGCACCTGCGCCTCGGTGATGGCCGCGACGAGCTGCGTGGCAGCCTCCATGCACGGCACGCACTGCTGGCGGAAGTCCAGGCCGGCCAGCTCGACGCTGCGCAGCACGGCGGTGGTGAGGGCCATGCCAGCGGCACTGCACGCGTAGAAGCGCATGTACGTGAGCACGTCCTTGGCCGCCAGGTAGGCCGAGTCCGAGTCGAAGGGGCGCAGGTGCGCTGCGCCGTACTCGCCCAACCGCCGCAGCATCACAGCCGCGTCGTACGCTGGCAGGGCGCGGCGCTCGTCGCGTAGGTCATGAGCGGGCTCGCACGTGTCTGCGACGTCTGCTGCACGCGGCGCCCCGTTCCGTTCCTCACCGCCGCCTCGGCGGCCGCGGTGGACGCTGCTGGTGCGCCGGCGCTTGCGCGGCCCCGGTACGGGCACGGCCACCTCGGGCCCCACCTGGGGCACGAGCTCAATGCCACCCAGATACGCACTCACGCGGTGCGGCACGCTGACGAACAGCAGCGCCGCCACCTGCGTGGCCAAGTCTGCGGTGGTGGTGGCTGTCGCGAGGCCGGCCGGCGGGGCTGCCGGGGCGCCGTTGCGCGGTGGGGCTGCGGACCCGCTGCCGGCGCTGCCGCTCAGCTCCAGCACAGCCGGCGCGTGCCCCGGGGCTAGGCCCGATGGCGCGCGTCGCGGCGCGCAGGGACGGACGCAGAGGAGGAAAAACTTCACGTACGTGCGAAGGAGTTCCATCAGCGTGGCAGGCGGCGCCGCCCAGTGGCCCGTACGGTAGAAGGCACGCAGGTCCTGCGTCTCTGCCGCTGCGAACGCGGAGTGGGCGACTGCATGGAGCTTCTCCGTTTCTGCTGCTGCACCGGGCAACTCCGAGGAGGTCAGCGGGCGTGTCGGGGCAGGGACTGGCTCTGCCGGGGTGGGCACCGCTGCTGCGTGAGCGGGCGATGGGGCTCGAGGGGATGACGTTGTTGTGATTGGCGCTTTGGCACGGGTGGCAGTTGACTGCTTGTGCTTGGGGGGCATCTGCGTGTGTGTGTGTGTGGGCGGGTGCGTGTGTGCGAGGACGTGGTGGCGCTCCCTCTGCTGAGGCGACACAGTCAAGTAAGAAGCAGCGCCGGCGCGGCGATGAGGAGAGCGTGGGGTGTGAGAGCGTGATGGTGCAGAGGCGTTCATCGGCGAAGCAAGGAAAGAAGTGGGGTTCCTGTTCATGGTGCGCCTTACGGGTCGGCCACAACACAACGCACGCGTCGAGAGGGGCGTGCCGCTCACCACCCCTGGCGGGTACGCATCGGCAGACCGCTGAGCGATGCCGGTGTGGGCAGAGGGTCCGTTGAGTTTCACGACAAGTTCCGCCCCAGCGTGCACCATACGAAGGCAGGCGTGTTGTTCAAGCGTGCGACCGCCGCACTCGTGGCGGGCCTCGTGCGCGTCGATGCCGGCGTGGCCGGAAGAGCCCCGCGCACCACGTGCGGTGGTGGCGTAGAACAAGCGGCTTGGAGTGCGGGTCCGCCCCGCCCCCCCCCCTGTTGGGGGTGGGGTGACGCGTGTCAGTAGCGGCACTCCGCCGTGGCGTGGCCGGCCATCCCACACCGTGCACAGCCCTTCGCCGGCAGCTCGAGCCCATCCATGTCGTCCACCTCCGCCTGTCGCGTCGTGCGAGGAGGGGCGGGCGGCGTCTGCGGGGGTGCACACCGCTGCTGCGGCTGAGGCTGCAGCTGGGCGAACTCCGCGGCGCGGCGCAGGAGGGAGCAGGCGTCGCCCTCGGCCCTCGCCGCCGCGGCCGCCGCGGCCGACCCCGCCCCTATGTAAAGTGACGTGCTGGGCGCCGCGGTGGGACACGCGTACACCCCGGCCAGGGACACCACGCCCAACGCCCGCAGCAGCATGACGAAGGATGCCTGCTCATCAAAGCTCATCTCGGCCCAGCGGATCGGCAGGGCCGGGTACGGCGCCGCCGTCGCGTGCTGCTCCGCGCGCACCTTCGCACAGCGGCGCAGGTACACGAGCAGCACCCCCATGTACTCGCACTGCAGCAGCAGGAACGGGCTCCCGTTCAGCTCCTCCGTCGTGGCCCCCGCACCACGGCGTGCCCGCTCGGCGGCTTCTTCGGCAGGGCCAAGGCGGGCCGCGTACTCGAACTTCCACGTGTGCGTCGTGTGGTCGTGGCGGATGCGGACCGGGCGGGGCAGCGCCGGCAGCAAGGCAAGGGCCGCCGCGGCAGCGTTCTTCTCTTCCAGGCGCTCCGCTGACGGCGCTGCGCAGTGCTCCACGAAGGTCTGCAGCACGGGCTCCACGACACGCGTGTAGTGCTCCAACAGCGCCGCCTCTGTCACCGCTTCGGCGGCGGTGTCTGGCGCCGCCAGCACGGCATCGCCCACCGTGCAGTCGCCGGTCTCTCGTGTCTCCGCGCCGATCGAGGGGGCAAAGGGCCACCGGAAGAAGACGAAGAGGGCCAGGCAGTACGTGAGCGCCACGTCCATGGCCGTCTCGTAGCGACGCCCGCGGATGGCGACCTGCACGCGGTGCGCCGAGGCCACCGCCGCGGGCAGCGGCAGCGGAGTGTGCGCCAGCCCTGGCGGAAGCAGGGGCATCAGCTGGGGCAGCACATCCTGCACGCTCGGCGGTGCCGGTGTGGGGGCAGTGGTGGGGACCGCAGGCGCGGGCATGCGGTGCACTACCGGAGTCGACGTTGAGGGTATTGGCGCCACTGCGGCAAGGGGGGGGGGACAAGAAGAAAAAGTGCGGCAACCCTTCTGCGTGTCTGCGAGTGAGTGAAGGGCGCTGTGTGCGGTGGAGGCGTGTGCAGGCGGCCAGGGAAGCGGCGTCGCACCAAAAGGGCTGTGTGGACGTTGGCACAGCAGAGAGCGGCCGAAGGAGGGAGAGAGAGGGAGGGGCACAAGGGTGGTGGAGCTGGAGCGCAACACGATGTCGGCGCCATCAAACCACACAGCACCGGTGCCCTCGGCGAAAGCAAACGGCAGCTGCGCAACACTTGCACGGGGACTCACCGTCTCGACACACTTCACTTCGGGGTGCAGCGTGGAGCTTCGCGCGGCGCACAAGAGCCCCGTGCAGCGATGCAAGTCGCACCGCGCTGTGGAAGACGTGCTGAGCGCTCCCTCACGTAATAGTGGTGTTGTGGATGTGCTGATGCTGTTAGCAGCTCTTTATCACGACACGTGCCACATCGGCGCCAGCAAGCAGCTCTGCCTCTCCTCATCACCATCTCGGCCGCTCCGGCTTGTGATGGGGGGGGGGGAACTCTTCTGCTTGGCGAGTGCGTGCATCTGCGCATGTGCCCGCGTCGTTGCTCCCCCCAAAAAGCTGGCGTGGTGGCGGGGGAAGGGGTGGGGTGGGGGGTTAGGGTGCCCGGCTCTGCGCCTGCGCCGCCACCGCTCGCGCTGTGAGCTCCTTAATGAGCGCCGACCTGGGGTTGTACGTCACAAACGCAGTGCGCGAGGTGGACGTGGGAAGCAGCGGCTCCTCCACAACTTCAATGGAGTCAGCCCGTGGCGGCGATGACACTTGCGCTGCGGCGACGACGCTCTGCGGCAGTGCCGCGTCGCGGGCCTCAGCGTGCTCGAGCATGCGGAACAGCGCCAGCGGGTCCTCGTCCTCGGCGTCCAGCTGCCTCGCCACCTCCTCTACACTGCTGTCCGCTGTAGTGCAGCAGTGCGTGGGGGCAGCGACGGTGAGGGCGGCCATGCCAACCGCGCGCAGCGTGCTGGCACTGCCGAAGCAGATGCACAGGTCCTGCGCGCGGGTCAGGGCCACGTTCAGGCGGTGCCAGTCAGCCAGGAAGCCGAGCCCGAAGCGGCCTGCACGCCAGCTCGCTCGTCGCTCTTCCAGCACGACCGGCTCGGTGTCCGTTGCGTCCTCACCGGGCCCCCCGCCGTCATCGCTGCCGCTGTCCCGGGGCCGGCGCCGCGTGCGCTGCTCCGCCTGTCGCAGTTGCGCCGCACTCACCGTCCGCACGCAGCTCAGCAAGACGATCCGCTTCTCCTTGCCTTGGAAGCTGTCCACCGTGGCCACCTGCACTCCGCTCTCCCGCTCCTGCCGCGACAGCATCGACATGATCAAGCTCTTCTGCGCCGCGTAGAAGGTGATCACCCCAACCCGCTCCGCCATCTCCGGCAGCGACATCGCGAAGAAGGTGCGCAGCTGTCGCATGACGTCCACCACGGCGGCCGCCTCGCGGGGGTTCTGCAGCGAGCGGCCACCGCGCCGCTCCATCTGCGCGTTGGCGACGTCCACGAAGACAAACCGGGGACTCAGCCCGAGCCGCTGCGCTATTGTGGCGGCGTGAGGCGCTGCTGCGGTGCCGACGGGGACGCGAGAGCGCACGCGCACACTTCGGTCGGTCAGCAGCTGCGAGTTGTAGAAGTACGCGTTGGGGAACGCGACGATGTCGGGGTGCATGCGATACTGCGTGCGCAGCATGAAGGAGCGGTGCCCGCACGAGAGCAGCCGCACCAGCAGGCTGCGGCGCAGACCGCAGCGACTCGCCTCCGGCGACAGAATCGTGGGCTGCAGCTGCCGGGAGTCGCCCACGAGCACGCACTTGTGCTTGGCCAGCGTGATCGCCTGCAACACCGCCGGCTCCGTCCCCTGCGAGGCCTCATCCACGACCACCACGTCGAAGTCGAAGCCCTGCACCGTGCGAGAAACATGGTGCAAGGAGCCGAGCGTGGAGAAGATCATGACAGCACCCGAGAGCGCCTGCGCACGAGCCACTTGACGCGCGCGCGCATTGCCGCTGTCCGCGCCGCGAACGTCACTGCCGCCCCCGCTCCGACCGCCACGTCCAGCAGCAGCAGCAGCACCGCCGCCGCCCCCGCGTCCACCGCGGGCGGAGGCCGCCTTGCTACTCTCGAGCATCTCTTCCACAACGTCGTCAAAGAACACCGCCTCGGGCTGGGCCAGCACCTCCGCATCGACCTTGTCCCGCACCCCGATGCGCAGCAGCCCGCCACTCAGCACCGCCTGCGCTGGGCGCTGCGCCACGCCAGCACCGTCACCGCCCGCAGCCGCGGCCTCGCTCAGCTGCTTGCGCAGCCGCACAACGCGCAGCAGCGCCTCGTCCACAGCGCAGTTCGACGGCGCGCACACCAGCACGCGGGGTGCCGTGCCACGCACGCGGCTGAGGTGGTGCACCAGGTTCAGCGTCAGCGACCCGATGGTCTGGGTCTTGCCGGTTCCCGGTGGGCCCTCGATCATCAGCACCTCCGGCGCGCGCGGCATCACGGCCTGCGTGACCTGCTCCGCCACCCCGCCGTCCCAGCGCGGGCACACCGCGTACAGCACCGCCGTGACCGCGCGGATCTGCCAGTCGTTCAGCTGCTGCTGGAGCAGCAGCCGCGCGCGCAGCACGGGCAGCAGCGGCGTCGCACGCAGCGGGCCTGCGGCGGAGAGCAGCGACGTGGCCCAGTCGTAGAAGGCGGTGCTCTGTGGCGCGGTGTGCCGCGGGTCGTACAGCGTGGCGGCGAAGCGGGTGCTGTCGATGGAGTGCAGCGCCTCCAGCTCCATCAACGAAGCGTTGAGGGAGGTGAGCTTGGCGAGGTAGAAGGTGGCGGACGGCGCGGTGGTGTCAAAGGCCATGCGGAATACGTGAAGGAAGCGCAGCGTGGGCACGTGCGGCTGAGGGTGCGCGGCGTGTCGGCCGTGAGTGGCGCGTTCTACCACGGCAGGGGCCGCCACCAGTGTCGCCGCCCGTTCCCCGGGCAGCATCGACTCCACGTAGCACACCTGTACCGCGCAGCCCGTCACCTGCCAGCTCCGCGGCAGCGTTCGAACCAGTTCTCGCGCACGCTGCGCCGCCTCCGCGGTGGTGCAGTGGGCGAGCGGGCAGCCGAGTTCCCGCTCCAGCCAGCGTGCCAGCACGGCGTGGAGCGGCAGCAACACGGCGACGACGTCCCCCTCGGCCAGCACCGCCGGAAGACCTTGCGTCGCCGCGTTGAGCACGAGAGTGTCCACCGGTCTCGGCGGCTGCGTCGAAGGTGCAACGGACGCCTGCGCAGCTGCACCGCGCCGCGCGCCGGGCTCCCGTTGCTGCCGCTCATGCCGCTGCACTGCCGCGTTCGCGCACGCCTGAACGCGGATCCGCAGGCTGCTGCCCCCACCCAGCGGGGGCGGCGCAGCCGGTGCGGTGAGGGCGATGGGCAGGTTGTGCCGCCTCGACGCGGCTGGCGCCGCACCCGCTGCCGTCTGCACCGCCACGCACGTGCACGGGACGTTTGGGTGGAGAGGGAGCAGCTCCGTCCACTTCAGCTCCGTGGCGGGGGCCTCCAGCGCCGCTGCCGGGGCGCTGCGTCCCGCCCCTCCCTCCAGGCGACGCCGCGCGCCGGTGTAGCCGTTGCAGCTGCCGTGTCCACCGGCGGTGTCCGGCTTGCAGGACCGCTCCATGAACTCCTCGAAGCTGCGGACAACGTCGTAGCGCAGCTCAAGAGCGATGTGCGGGGCGAAGCGGACGGCGTACACCCCGGCCGCATCACCGAACGGCACCGGGGCGGCAGAGTTACCGGTCGCCGCAGCCGTGGCACCACCACCGCCTCCGTGGAGCAGCGGCAGCACCTCAGCCGCGGGCACGAATACCTCCGGCAACACGGGCACCTCCGTCGCCATGCACTGCGAGGTGGCGCCGACGATGTCGTGGATCAGCGGGGGCTGCAGGTGCGTGAGGTTCGTGCTGGTCGCGACCAGCCGCAGCCGGTCCTGCAGCTGTCGCAGCTGCTCTGCATGGTGCACGCGGTGCGTGTTGCGCGCGTTGATGGCCTGCAGTTTCTGCTGAAGAATGCTCGGGGCAGGGGCGGAGGCGGCAGCGGGCGCCACTGCTGCCCGTGGCTGCGTGGGTGGGCGCGCTGGAGAGGGCGCCGCCAGGGCCGGCGGCACCTTGTCAGGCGACGACGAGCGGGACGACGACGCAGAGGGGGCGGAGGGGGCCGTGGGCAGGACCACAGAGCCCGCGATGCGGTCCAGCAGCCGTGCCACCGATGCGTCCGCCTCGGCCTCACCCACGTCCGAGTCGACGTCGAGCTCAACCACCGCGTGCGCCTCAGCACTTGTACTCGCTGTCACTGACCACGGCCCTTGTGCGGACTCGAACTGGTGCAGGGGCCGGCACGGAAACGTGAGCTGCTGCTGACGCGGCTGCCGCGTGGCTGCCTGTGGGCCGTCCGCGGTGCGCCCGCCGATGCTGGCGCTTGTGGAGCTGCGGCTGTGGTTGAGGGTTGCGGAGGCACTGGACTGCGATGTGTGGCGCTCCCGTGCCAGCTCTGCTACGCGTCGTGCCTCGTTGCCCTGGCGCAGCCGCTCCGCCACCGCGGCGGACTGCGCCGCCGTCGCCTCCTCGTGCCGCTGCGTCGCCTCCTCCACCTCGAACTGGCGAAAGCGGCGCTCCTGCTCTGCAAGGCACTCCTGCATCGTCTGCCCCGCCGCCGCCACCCCGCGCCGCACCCACGCCGGACCATCCGCGGCGAGGCGCTGCTGCACCTCCGACTGGCGCGCGCCAAGCCGGACGAGCAGCGGCTGCGTGTCGCGCAGGAAGACCGTGTCACGTGCGGCGGCAGCAGGGGGAATGGCGTGGCTGATGTGCAGGAGTAGACGTGCGAGGCTGGCGCGGGGGTACTGCTCCGCCTTGTGCAGCATCAACGTGAAGAGGCGCCGCACCACGGCGTGGCACCGCTGGGCGGCAGACGGCACTCCACCCAACCCGTCCCGCTGTGTCGCTGCCACCGCGGCCCCCTCCCCCTCCCCCTCCGCCTCGCCGTGCCCGTCCCCTTCCCCGTCTGGGTCCCACGGCGCTGCGGCTGCGGGGCCGTCCGCAGCCAGCATGGGAGCGGTGGGTAGCGCGAGGAGAACTCGCTCCGCCAGGTCGCGGCGCCCTTCCACGTCGAGTGCGGCCACGTCCACGAGCAGCGTCGCCAGCCACCACGCGCGCTGCACCTCCTCCGCGCTCCGCTGATCCCAGCTCCCCTCCCGGAGAACCACCAGCCAGAGCGGCGCCTGTGCCCGGGCCGCGCTGAGAAGACCTGCGTCGTTCATGTCCAACAGCGCCGCCGCCGCCGACGCGTCGGCGCCGCCGTCGTGGACGGGGAGCAGCGGCGCGTGGCGGCACACATCGGGCTGCGCAAGCACAACTTCTCGCCAGAGCCACTCCGCCGCCTCGGCAGTCAACATGCGACCGACGGTGTCCGTCACACCAACGCAGAAGACGGCGGCGAGGCGCTCGCCCAGCCGCCGCAGCTCTGCGTTGGCGGAGAGGCGCAGGGCAAACAGGAGCCGCAGGAACGCGCGCTCGTGCGTCACGGCGCGTGAGGCGGCACTCGACGCGGCCGCCACGCACGCCGCCTCCGCTGCGGTGGCCGGCAGCCCGAGCCAGACCCGGTGCAGTGCCCCGTGGTGGTCCAGCAGTGCCTGCGCGACGCCACGCAGCGCGCACTGAACCACTTCCTGCAAAGGCGCCGGGGCCATAGCCATGGCAGGGCCAGCGCCGGAGGCAAGCAGCCACTGCGCACACGGCGCGGCCGCAGCATCGACCAGCTCCGTCAGCGTACCGCAGAGCTGCACAAGGACCTCGGACGATGCGAGAGGGCTGGTGCTGTTGCTGCTGCTGGCGCCAGCCTTGGCCATCTGCGAGAGGAGGGTGGGTAGCGTGAGCCACACTCGCTGGAGGCACACCGTCGGCACTCCCACCGCACCGCCACGCGCGCCGGTGGCTGAGGCGGCCCCCTGCGCCTGCGCCGCCGCACCCGCCGCAAAGGCACGTACGTCGGCCATGACGAGCAGACGGTGCAGGCCCAGCGCGTGGGCGGTGCGGGTGTGCATAATGCCACCAATCGCGAGCGTCAGCAGCGCCAACTCGTGTGCGGCAATGGTGTCGTGGAAGTACGTTGTGCACAACAGCCGCGGCACGGCTGCTGCGGCGGTGTCCAGCAACAAGAAGAGCGCGTGGACGGCCCGATCGAGGCGGCGCACGGCGTCGTCAGCGGGGTCGCTGACGGGGCCCGAGCCGGGTCGCATCTTCGCCGTCGCCATCGCGTCGGTCCAGCGAAGCTGCTGCGCCGCGTTCTTCAGCAGCGGCCGCAGCACCCACCCCGCGCTGCGCTCCGGCACCCACACAAGCGCCTCGCTGGAGCCGCCGACGCTGTCGCCCCCACGCGCGGACGTCGGGCGGGCGGCGGTGGCGGCCCCTTCGAGGGGGTCCGCTAGCAGCGGCGCGGTGACACGTGGTGTGGGCGGCTCCAGTGCTGCGGCGAGCGACCACAGCCACTCCAGCCGACCCCGCCGCCAGGCCGCCTCCTCTCGACTCGCGACGAGGCCGCTCGCATTGTCCAGTAGGCAGTGCACGAGCGCCTTGGCCACGGCCTTGCGCACCGCGGCGGCAGTGACGGCACCCGCACGCGGCATGCGCGGGTTCGCGGCGAGCAGCGCGTTGAGCGGCATCAGCAGCTGCGTCAGGGCGGCGTGCGCGGCGCGGGCCGGGTCGACTCGGGCCGCGGCGGACTGCAGCGGGTGGTGCAGCTGGTGGTCCTGCCACGCGTCCATCACAGCGCGGCGGATGCCGTTGTGCGCCGCCTGCAGGCCGTACAGTGCCATGCTACCGCCCAGCAGCAGCACCGTCGCCCGACACCTGCCCAGGAGCGGGACAAGCGACTCGGGGGCTGTGGTGGTGGCCGTTGCCACCTGCGCGTCCCACGCGGTGAGTATCGTGAAGACGTGGAACACGCCGTCGGCAAAGGTGTGCACCCGCTCCTGGACCACGTAGCGCTCACCACTGTTGCCACTGCCCCGAGCATCCATCGCTGCATCGCCAGCGGGCCGCGGGTGCGCCGCGAGGAAGCTCACGAGGCCCGGAAGGGTCGAGAGGTGCTTCAGCGTGCACAGCAGCTGCAGCGCAACCCGCAGCAGCGCCGCAACCACCACGTCGCCACCGCCGCGGCTGTCGTCCGCGCCGGTGGCAGCCGCGCCCACGAGGCGCAGCAGCGAGTCGCGCGCCCACACCCGCACGACCCGCATCGGGTGGAAGAGGAGGAAAAGGTGGGCGCCGCGGTACTCCGCCGCGGGCCCAAGCGGCAGCATCCACGGCAGCTGCGCCGTCAGCGCGGCCACCACGGCTGCGCCACCCGTCGGACTCTCTCCCGCCGCGTCCCGCCCGAGAGCTGCGCACGCAGGCGCGAGGCCGTGCGTGTAGGCATGAGAGACGAGGGCCGCCGAGGCGAGGCGCGGAGCGGGGCCGGCGGCATGCGACGTGCCGGTTGCAAGCCAGCGACTGTGCCGCAGCAGCTGGGACGCCACTTCCGCGGCAGGCACGTCGGCGCTGCAGAGGCCTGCGGTGATGGGCCGCAGCGGGGGCGGAGCGGCCGAGCTCGAGCCACTCGTCGCCTCCGCGGGCGTGGAGGGCGGCGGGGGCTCGGAGGCCGGCGGCAGGCTGACCAGCAGAGCGTTCAGCATTGCCGCCGGGGCGACCGACGGCAGCGCCGCGCCGCTGCCTTCGCCGGCGTCTGTGCCGTCCTCCGGCAGCGTCGCCGTCCACTGAGCGACGTACTCGCCGAGCAGCGCTGCCGTGGCGGCCTGCGCGGCGGGCTCTGCGGCGTTGAGAGATGCGGCCGACGCGGGCTGGGGGAGCTGCGGCCAGCTGCGCGGATCGCTGCTGTGGCGCACCCGCCAGCCAAACATGAACGTGGTTGCCGGCTCCATGTTGTGTGTGACCCCGCGCGCTTCGCCGGAGCTGGACAGGGTCTGCTGTGGTCTCGCCTCCAGGGCAATGTTGGCTGCTGAAGTGGGCAAGACGAGGAAGTGGTTGTGTGTGCAGGGTGCGATGAAAGTGGGGGACGGCGGTGAGGGTTGAGCGGGGCGGGAGCGGGAGAAGGCGGAGGGGGGGGGGGAACGGACGACGAGGGTGACGAGAGTGGGATGGCGAACGCCAGAGACGCGGGGGGGGCGGGCGTCAGTGATAGCAGGGTGCCGGTGGCAGGGGGAGGGTGAAGGGTTGCCGCACTTCCCACGCCACACACACACCAGTCGAGACTCACCTGCCCGCAGCACGGCGGCCGGTGGTGCCGGAGGCGTGCAGCCGCCGCCTCTTCGCTGCTGCCGCCCACCTCGGAGAAACACCGTGGCGGGGCGGGAGGGGGGCGTGCAGGCGCGCGGCGTGTGGAGGCTGGAGGGCATCGACATGCATGCGGGCACGCGCCGCGGCAGTACAGCACGGGAGAAGAGACGAAAAAAGGCGTCAGGGAGTGAAGCGAAAGAAGGAGAAGAAGGGAAACACTGGGTGCCGGCGATGGTGTGCGCCTCTTGGTGCCCATGTGGGCTGGAGAAAGGTCCTCGCGGTGCCCACGCCNCCCGTTGTGTTTTTCTTTCCTGCGCTGCATGTGCGCCTCTGTGCGTTTGGCTTGTCTGATCTGCGCGCTGCCCACGCCTTCACTGCCGGTGACCTCCTGCGTTCACCACTTGGGGCTTTGCGGAGTCCTCCGACAGCGAAGGCGCGGGCAGCGCGCACATCAGACGAGTCAAATGCACAGGGGCGCACACCATTGCAGGAGAGAAAAACACAACGGGCGGTCTCCTGTCTGCGCCCGGGTGTGTTGCAGCGCACCGTCGAACACGACTTGGGGGTGGGGGTGCGCTGCAACACACACCCACGCACACACGCGCACACGCTCACGGGCTTCACCAGAAATAGTGGGGGCAGGACACGGCCCGTCAGGATGCTAGGCGAAGCGCGACAGCCACAGGTCACACACACACACACACACACACACACCAGCCGAGACTCACCTGCCCGCAGCACGGCGGCCGGTGGTGCCCGAGGCGTGCAGCCGCCGCCTCTTCGCTGCTGCCGCCCACCTCGGAGACACACCGTAGCGGGGCGGGAGGGGGGGAGGGGCGCGCAGGCGCGCGGCGTGTGGAGGCTGGAGGGCATCGACATGCATGCGGGCACGCGCCGCGGCAGTACAGCACGGGAGAAGAGACGAAAAAAGGCGTCGGGGAGTGAAGCGAAAGAAAGAGAAGAAGGGAAACACTGGGTGCCGGTGATGGTGTGCGCCTCTTGGTGCCCATGTGGGCTGGAGAAAGGTCCTCGCGGTGCCCACGCCTTCACTGCCGGCGACCTCCTGCGTTCACCACTTGGGGCTTTGCGGAGTCCTCCGACAGCGAGGGCGCGGGCAGCGCGCACGTCAGACAAGCGAAGCGCACAGAGGCGCACACCATCGCAGGAAAGAAAAACACAACGGGCGAGGAGAGGATGTGCGGAGATGCGAGTGCTGCAACCAGTGCCTCGTGCGTCGGCACCAGGGCGGCTGCGCGTCGCTTGGCGACGCGGATGCACACGCACACACACACACAGGCGAAGTGGATTAGCCGCCCTTCGCCTCACCGCGCACTCGCGAACTCCGTGTCCGTGGCTGGCAGACTGTGTGTCGGCAAGCGGCCAGGGGCACGAGTTCGGCTACTGTGCCAGGGCATGGGAAGCAAGGAGTGCCTTGGAGGGTGGGAGGTGGAGGAGCCACAAGGAGACGAGGGGGGGGGGCGGGGGCGGACAGCTGAGGTGGAGGGGACTAGGTGGCGTCCCCCAGCGGTAGTCACGGCTATGCGGCCGCGGTGGTACCCACCGTCCCACGCACTGAGTCCGCACAAGTACTGCATCGCATACAGTGGATACCCATCGTGCAGCGCAGTGCCGCCGGCGCGTGTGTGTGTGTAGTGCAGGGCGGCGCGGCGAAGTTGACGAGCCTCCCCCTCGTGTCGCACATCTCAAGCTGCGGAAGCGGCACCATTGCTTGGTAGCGCTCGAGCCGCGCACTACTCGAGCGACTCCATGAACGACATGCCAGGGCGATACAGCACGACCGCCGCCGCCGCCGCCGGTGTCGCCACAGCGCTCGAGCTCGCGGGAATCTCGCGATCAGCGGCCGCCCTGGCGTGCTTCAGCATGCTTGGCAGGGTCAGCGGGTCCTGAGCGTCTGCACGTAGTACGCGCCTGACTTCGTGCGGTGTGTCGCTCAACGTCGTCAAGGCGGGGTGGTGCCGTCTGCCACCGCCGAGCACTGCCTGGGCCTTAACGCCGGCCATGTCGATGAGGGGCGTGCTGCCGAAGCAGATGCACAGGTCCTGCGCGCGGGTCAGGGCCACGTTCAGGCGGCGCCAGTCAGCCAGGAAGCCGAGCCCATACGAAGTGGACACAGGAACGGTCGCGTCCAACTCCTCAGCCGTGGTAAGGTCGTTGCTGTCGTCGCCGGAGCCCGCGCCTTCGCCGCGCCTGGGCTGCTCCGCCTGTCGCAGTTGCGCCGCACTCACCGTCCGCACGAGGCTCAGCAAGATGATCCGGTTCTCTCTTCCCTGGTAGCTGTCCACCGTTGAAATGATCATGCCGGCCTGCTTCTCCTCTGACGACAGCATCCACTCCAGCAGCTCCTTCTGTGCCGTGTAGGGTGTTATCACCCCAACCCGCTCCGCCATC
>JASAOO010003457.1:60000-66970 GCA_030849075.1 Zelonia costaricensis | reverse complement strand
CTTGCTCCCACTTCTCGGTGCGGCCGCACACACGCGCGACCGCAGATGAAGACAAGATGGAGTCCCGCACCGCGCAATGCGCGCTTCCTGCGTCGCGCACGCACTCGCCTGCCGACGGCGCCGCGTTCACTCCCTCCAAGCCCTTGCTTCCTCTCATGCTGACCGACTTCTTTTTCCTTCTCCCCCCCACTGTCCTCTTGTTCCCGTTAGACAATCCCTTTCACACGCCTAGCACACACAAGCGTACGTCCCACTGCGTTGCGATTCGTAGATCTTCGCTGTCGCGCGCACGACCCTATCGCACCCACACCCTCACCCTTGCGAGTCGCAAAAGGTGTTTTTTTTTTTTCTCTGTTCGTCGTGCACGTGTGCACTTGGGCTCTCTAGTCGGCCTGCTCCGCCAAAAAAAAAAACTCCCTAATACCGTATTGGCGGCGTGCCAGCTTAGTTCTTCCAAAAAAAAAAAATTGTCTGCTTCGCTTTCCCCGTTTGTTTCTTGCTGTCGCTGCGTACCCCATCCTTTTCTGCGCAACTCGTGCGTCTCAACTCCTCACGACGGTAGAAAACGGCCACGTGAGGCTCTCGCCTTGCTGGGCTTGAGCTTCGCTCTTGTGTTTTCTTCTTTTTTCTTTTTTCCCCCCCCTCCCCAGTGAAGCCTCACGCATCGCCTGGCCCCCCCCCCCTCCCTCTCTCTCTCTCCCCTTCTGTCCACCACTCCACGCTGCTACACACCACATCGGCCAGCACCGTCTCGGAAAAAAACAAATCGGCTCTTTCAGTAAAAAGACAAACACAAGTCGAACGCACAAACGCACAAACACACACACACACACACACACACACACACAAGTCGCGGAGCTTGCTCGTTCATTTTGTCACGAGCGGTGACTCGCCCTACCATCTCAGAAACCCCCTTTCTGTCTCCTCCAGTACGTGTTCTGCGGCTCGACACTATGAAAGCGGCGCGGCACGCCTCGGTGGCGGTTGCGGCGTGTGTGTTGCTGCTGCTAACGCTGCTCCGGCCTGCAGCCGCACAAGAGGATGCTGCGAGCACCACCGTCAGCACAAACGCCAGCTCGGCGGAGAGCAGCATACATTCGCTGACGCTGGAGCCACCCCTCCCGCTGCGCGTGGAGGTGCTGACCGGTTACTGCGTGACGGCAGAGCTGGACACCATGGCAGCCAATGAGGTGGGCAAGGAGGGCTCCCTCATTCTGGACAGCGTGCCGCGCCACGGTGCCCTCTACTTTAAGTACGTGTCGGGAGGTGCACCACAGCTGCACCAGCCCTTACGAGCCGGCCGCACGCTGGAGTATGGCGAGGGCACCCTCACGTACTGCCGCGGCGAGGCTGTAGTGGGCGAAGAGACGGTAGTGATGCGGCATGTGTCGGCGCCCGTCTCAGCCGCGCATCCAGTGGTGTCTCTACAAGTGACCTTCGCGACCCTGCCCAGCAGCTACGTACCGCTGGCGAACGTCACGCTCCACGTGGACGGGTGGGCCCTGTTGAAGGATCAGGCGGGGGGCGCGCTATCGCCCGCAAGCGTGTTAGACGTGTCCACGACCTTCTCCTTGGGTCCAGACGAGCGCACCAAAAAGCTGCGGCGCCAGCCAAAAGACGGCGATCTTGTGCGCTACTTTCGACAGGGAGGCGGCCCGAGTCCCGCCACCCTCCCCGCAGACGAGCAGGTGGATGTGGAGGCGGTCGAGGTGTTCACTGTGGCCGGTCCGGTCCCGGCGTGGTGTACGTTTTACGTGGAGACGGGGGATAGCGGTCCTGCCGAGGCCCTCCGACTAGGCGCTGCAGTTGCCTCTCCCGGTGCACCGCAGGAACGTTTTACCGTACCCGCCTCGTCGCAGCTGCACGTGCGTCTCGTCCCCGACGCGGTGGAGCCGCAGCGCACCTTGAGCAGCATCTGGAACGCTGCGGTCGAAGCTGGCAACGACGCCGCCGACGCTGACACGGCGCCGGTCGTCGTTCTCGGCTTTCGCGGCCGTCAGGCTGGTGGGGCCGGTTACACGGCGAACGGCAGCGTCACTGTCACGTGGGCGGCGATTCCTCGCTACGAAGTGGATAGTAGCGGTCCTACGTGGCTTCTTTTTTCAGCGGACTCTGGTTCATACTTTGATGTTGTCGCACACCGCACAGCTGGGAGCGGCGACCTCGCTGCCTTCGCGGTGGAGCTGTGCATAACACGAAAGCCGTACCGTGGATGGATAGCGCGGGAGGACGACACGAAGACGGCCGTGGCGTATCCGTACTGCGATGTGTGCGACCCATTTGAGGACTACTGCCGGCTGGAGGGCGTCGTCTACATGCCAGACGGCGCTGAGAACGCCTCGGCGGTGTTGGAACTCCAGGAGCGACTCGCTCGGAGGAAGCGGGAAGATCCCGGGCGCCGCGCTGGTGGGGCTCTCTCGCAGATGGCTCCCGACATCCTCGACGTGTACGTTGCCGTTCGCCACGACGCCTTCAGCTCGGCGGTGCACTACCCCGGCACCAGGACGCTGATCTTTGAGCAATTCAACCCGGAACCAGCCCCCAACAGGACACCCTTCAGGGATGCCACGAACGTCACGGTTGAGGTGAACGCGACCTCAATGGAGCCTGTTGTGGTGGACGTGCAGTCGCTTTTGCCGGCCAAGTACAACACAAGCCGTGTGGTGCACTACTACCAGAGTTTTGGCGTGTGTTCACACGGCAACTGCGCCCTGTACCGAGTACCGGAATTTGAAGATGTCGACGATGCGAGGCGGGGCGTGCAGTGGCACCGAGGACGTGAATTCGTGACGTCGTACGAAGCGAGCGGTGAGCAGCGACGCTTCGTGCTGCACATACAGGTGAGCTCTCCAGTGCTGCTGCGCTACGTCCCGGTCCGTATCGGCTCTGAGGAGCCGCCTTCAGCGGATGCTGCTGGTGAGACGAGTTGCCACGAAAGAGTCCACATGTACGTGCTCCTGCAGAACACGGAAGTTGCCGAGCTCAACCTGTGCTTCGTTCTTTCCTCTTTGCCCGCCGTGGTAGATGCCGTGCCCGAACTGCCAGCGGCGCAAACGTACCACACCGTCGTGTACGAACATACACCGAACCTCATCACGCTCCCTGCGTGCCGTGCTGAGGGTGGGGTAGGTGTGCCACTGCTGCTCGATGCTGTGCCGGCGCATGGCACGCTCTATCGAGTGCGGTCGTGTACGCGCGCTGACCTCCAAAGCCAGCGGGTTACCGAGATTTGCGGCCTTGAGGAGGTTGACTCCAGGTCGGGGTGTGTGTGCTGTTTCCACAACTGCAGCGCTCACCTCGGCGCCGTTCTCAAGAAGGGAGAGGCAGTGGGTGGGGTTGGGGCAGAGCTGCTGCCGCTCGGGCTGCCGTCCAAACTCTTCTACAATCCGTCCGCGGATGACCAAGCACACGAGGACGTCACGGGAGACACCGAGCGCGTTGTGCGCATTTTGTACCACGAGCAGTCAATGGCGAAGGGCGGGCCGCAGTGCGCCATGGTGCTGCACATTCGTCCTTGGGTCAGCGCGCCTGTCATTCCCATTGGTTTGCCGCCAACGCCTTTGAAGGCAGAGACGGTTGAGTCGCGTCCATCACTGCGGCTGCTGTGGATGTCTGCTCGAGCGGACGTGGAGACAGGGCTGCTCGGATTCTACCGCGGCTCCAACGCAAGTGCCGTACACGCTCTCCCCCTTCGCGTGTTTGAGTGTGTCCGCCGAGCGTCGCCGCCGCAGCGGTCGCCAAGGCGAGGGGCTGCCGTGCATGCGTGGCAGGGGGACGTGTACATGCCGGCCAACAAACCCATGGTGCCGGTGCGCCGACATGGCATGCTGGGGTACTGGCCGGCGGCGACACGCGGCTGTTTGATGCTGGAGGCGCCACCTTCGTGGGGCGGCAACGAGACCGGGCCCACGGCACCGGCCCCGGCGCTGGCTGTCCATGCGGTGCTGCTCTCGGCGAACTCGGCCGAGCCGCTGGCGCAGTCGACGCTTCGAATGCAGCCGTATCTTCATCCTCAAGCCACGTCGCCCTACGTGGGCTGGAATGTTTTCACGGATGTAGGCGGGCTGAGGGTGAAGGAAGGCGCGCGTGGCATCGTCGCGGGACTGCAGATGCCGATGTTCTGGGGGCGCGGCACCTCACCCGCCGTTATTCGGTTTTGCATCGACGCCTCTGGCGGCGGCAAACAGCTCGCGTACTTGCAGATGAAGCGCGCCGCCCGGCACGGCTGCACGTCCGCCGCGGGGCTGTCCGCGTGCTTGCATGCGGGGCAGATCCTTGGACCCCTTGAGGTGGATCGCTTGTACTTTCAGGCCTCCCAGTGCACCAACACCCTGACGTACACGCCGCTGCGCTCCTTCAGGGAGTCGGCCCGCTGGCTGCGCCCTGTGCGACTCCTGGATCAAATTGAGTTTGTCGCCATCAACGACGATGGCGAGCGCATCGGCGCACCGCTGGTACTGGACATCGTCACAAGTCGCTGGTACCACCTGGCGCAGTACGTCGCCGCCGCCGCGCTGCTCGCCGGGGCGGTGGCGATGGCTGCGTTGCACTGGACAACTCGGGAGCGGCGCCGCATCCTTTCGTGGGTGCGAAGCCGCTGCAGCGCGGTGTGGATGCGGCTCGCGCGCCTCCTCCACTCGGTGGCTGCCACAGAACCAGGTTCGTACGAAGTGGTCTCTGGCAACCCGGACGAGCCGCACCTTCCGCCAGCGCTGCCCGATGCCGTACCCCCGCCAGGCGTCGGTAGCGACGAGCGACCGTGACACTCAGCATCACTGCTGCGCTGCAAGCAAAGAGGGGAGAGAATCAAGTCAAGCTACATACGAAGCAGATAAGGAAAGAAAAAAAAAACAGAGACACACCAGAGAACGGACCTGCGAAGGGCGCGCGACGAGCGTTTCGACCTAGCGTGGGGTGGGGGGCGACGCGTGGTTTTCTCCTCTTTGGTGTGTGTCTTGCAGCGTCGTTCCAAAACCCGACGCTCGCGTGCCCTGCTCGTCGCCGTGACGCCAGCTTATGCCTCTCTCCTTCCAGGTGCTCGCAACTGTGTGCGTCTCTCGCGGGCCGCACTCGCGCAATCCCCCTTGTACAACCTTCGCGGCCCTCGCCTCTCCCCTTTTGCGCTCTTTGTCTCTCTCTCTATCTTGCGCTCGCTTTGTGCCTTTTCGTTTTTTCTTGGTGGCGGCGGTCAGTGCTTGAGTTGCCGAGGTGCGCTTCCTGACTCGCTTCTTCTCGGCTTCCAGCCCCCGCGTTCTGTTCAGCGCTCGCGAAGCGACCTGCAACGACACGTGGCGCACTGTTCCTTCCTCTTTTTTTTTCTGTTTCCCTTTTGGCTGTTGTCAGTCTGGTCCGCGCCTTCGTGTCTCGAGCCAGCCTCACGGCGCACACACACCTACATACACCTACACACACACACACTCACAGATATTCACACAAGCTTTCACTGCAGCGCCCTCCCTACTTGAAAAAGAAAAAGAGAGGAGGAGAATCACACGAAAGGGGCGCACCGCGACGTGGTGGCATCGTTGACTCGCCGCACGCACAGCCCGCTCGCACATGTTGGGCCGACGCAGCCTCGGAGTGGCGGCGCTGGTGGCGGGGCGGCGGTTCTCGCCGCTCGCGTGGGGTGTGTCGATGAGCGGCGGCGACAGCCTCCGTGGGCTGCGGTGTTGCAGCTCGGTGCCCCCGTCCTCCGCTCCGCCGTCGCCGGGGCAGCGGCCGCCGACGTCGGACAGTGGCTCGGCGAGCTCCACTCCAGCGGCGCCGGCGGCCGCCACGGCAACGACACCGCCGCCCTCGCCTGCAGCGCCGTCGTCACACGCGAACGCCGCCGTCCGCGACGGCGGTAAAGCGGCGTCGAGGCCGGCCCCGCCGCCGGCGACGCCCGGGCCGGCACCCAAGAACGTGAACGACACCTTCGCCAAGGACCGGGTGGTGCCGCGCGGGTTCGAAGCCTTCTACGCAAAGAACATCACGTCCCGCATGCTGCCGCAGCGCAGCCCGAGCGAGTCGGTGCAGCGCGCGTACGCGATGACGCCGCAGGAGCGCATTCTCATTGCGCAGATCGCGTCGCGGGCGCGGCTGCAACGGACGTGGCGGCACCTCGGCATTCTCTCGGTGCTCCTCTCGGCGCTGGTGGGCTATCGCTGGTACACGGCGCAGGCGCGCCTGGACGCGGACGTGTCGAGCTACAAGGCCGTCGTGGTCGACGTGCCTGGGCACACGGCCGTGTACGTGGACGAGCACGGCAAGTTCATTGGCGTGCGCAACTTCATCGACTTTGACGCGTTTGAGAAGACGTGCGACCCGGCAAAAGATGTGCTGATCCAGTTCAGCACCTACTACCCGTGGGTGCCGATGCTGCTGCTGTGCCTCCTGCCGGTGCTGGCCGTCGTGAACGCCGGCTTCAACGGGTCGGCGCGCATGGTGACGATGGCGGCGCAGGCGGAGAAGAGCCGCTTCAGCTTCAAGCGCGAGATGGCCGTGAGCACCCGGCTGAAGGATGTGGCGGGGCTGACAGAGGCGAAGCACGAGGTGGTCGAGGTGATTGACTTCCTCAAGCACCCGGACCGCTACCAGACGCTGGGGGCGAAGCTGCCGAAGGGCGTGCTGCTCGACGGCCCGCCTGGGGTGGGCAAGACGCTGCTGGCGAAGGCGGTGGCGGGGGAGGCGATGGTGCCGTTCGTCAGCTGCTCGGGCAGCGAGTTCGAGGAGGTGTACGTGGGCGTGGGCGCGCAGCGGGTGCGGGAGCTGTTCCGCGAGGCGCACAGCTGCAAGCCGTGTGTCGTGTTCATCGACGAGATCGACGCGTTTGGGCGGAAGCGCCGGTCGGACGGCAACGGCAGCTCGCGCGGGACGCTGAACGCCTTTTTGGCGGCGCTGGACGGCTTCAAGGACGCGTCCGGCATCATGGTGCTGGCGGCGACAAACCGCGCCGACATTCTCGACAACGCGCTGACGCGGTCGGGCC
>JASAOO010003457.1:0-55000 GCA_030849075.1 Zelonia costaricensis | reverse complement strand
GCGCCGCGCCATCTCCTGCGTCACCGGGATCACCAGCACCCACACAATCCGCTCGATTGCCGCGTGCGTGATGGCGAGGACCATGCCGAGGAACGGAACGTAGTAGACGCTGAAGAGAAAGCGGATGAAGGTGTCGATGTAGAAGGAGTACTCGTCCGGGAAGTAGAGGGAACGCACTGTGACGTGGATGAGGTTGCCGATAGCCGTCACGCGCCGGCGCACGTACGTGTACTGCTCGACGGCGAAGGCGCGGCAGTGCCGTGCAGCCTCGCGCACCGCCTCCAGCGGCGAAGACGCATCCCGCGGCGTCGGTGCGGCCGCGCTGGACGACGCCGCGCCGGTGTCGCGTGCTCTGGCACTTGACTGCATCGCGTGCACCATCGACAGCGTCCGCGAGGTAAGCGGGAGGGGAGAGGAAGAGGGGGGAGGGGGGGGGGTGGAGGTTGGGGCGGGTGAGGTGTTTCCGTAGGGGCGAGGGAAGGGTGAGCGGGGCTCGAATAGGGGTTTGAAGCAGCAGCAGAAGGAAGAGTGAGCGAGAACAAGAAGAAGAAGGAAGAAGCGCTGGCCTGTTCGCCGATTTGTGACGGCTCTGGGCAGAAATGCGAAAGCACACAAACACACACACACACACAAATACACACACACGCAAATATACACGAATGAGAGGAGGAGAGAAGCACAGCGGTGCAAGAGCGTCGCGCGCTGGATGCGCTTGCGCAGGGCGCACGACTGGACTCGACAGACCCGGCCCGACGCTATGGCAACCGTCTGCGTGGCCGGCCGCGTATCGTGCGAGTCCGCGCACACTCTACACACAGGCTCAGGGGGAGATGGAGGAGGCGTGGGCAGCTTTTTTATGTTGTTGAGGTTCTCTGGTAGCTCGAGGCGAAGACTGGGAAAGAAAGCGGAGAGTAAGAAGGCAAGCAAAGGGATAATGCAGGAGCGGAATTGCACGTCTACCGCACCTCTAATGTTAGGGGCGAGGAGGACGGAGTGAGAAAGGGAGGTGTAGGGTTGGGTGGGAGAGAGCGCAGAGAGGACCCTGGGCTCAACCCATGCAGCGCGGCTTGTATAGATGCGTACGTGTATGTGAGCTCGCCGACGTTGAAGAGTTGTGAGACTGCCGCGTTAGTTTTTTTTTCTTTTGAACTGTATGTGCGAAGGGAGAAGACAGTGGCGGCCATGCAGAGGCAAGTGGCAGTGCTAGTCGAGGTACGCCACCCGTGTGCCTCCATCGCGCAGGGCAGAGGCAGTGAGACATGCCGCGGGTCCCCGTGCATGCGTGTGGCCGGAGTTGGCTTCGTTTGCGCCAGCGGCGGCCCTTCTTCCACTGAGCGTTCATGCTGGCAAGCCAACGCACACTGGACCGCGTTGTGTGTGGGTGTGCTGAGCGCCATCAGCCAAGCACACACACCCACCCACACACACACACACAGACACACGTGTATTGAGAGCACTCTTGCTTTGGTGATTGTTTTTGCGGGGCGGCATCCACGTGACGGCAGCGTGCAGGCTCGAGGGAAGGGAAAGGGGAAACGGGCGAGACATACACACACACACACACACACACACACACACACACACACCAACAGGCACCTCGCCAAGCGCGAGTTCGAGCATCAAGTCCTTTTTGTTCTTCTTCCGTGTGCTTTCCATTCCGGTCCCGCGTCAACAACACCAAACGACAAACACATCACGGCGGCGCGGCCGTGCGAGCCAAAAAAGGACGGAGGTGAAACGCCTCACATCTTCGAGGGCTGCGTGAGCTCGCGGTAGGCGGCCAGCACACGGTGCTGCACGGCGACGCGGTCCAGCGTAGCGCCGTGTGGGGCGGCGGGATGCCACCACAGCGCCTGCATCTGCGCCGCCAGCACCTCGAGCCGCGAGAGCGCCGTCTCAGCCCCCACCGCACCAGCTGCGTAGGCCGGCGCACCGATGCTCGTCTTTCCCGACGCCGGCAGCGGCAGCCGCGTCAAGCACAACAGCGAGAGCGAGATGAGGCACTCGTAGTAGTGCTGCAGCGTTTCCTTGTTGGCCGCCACGACGTACCGCAGACCGTGCTCGGAGTAGAGCGACGTCGCCGCACGCTGCGTGGCGGTCACGACGAGCGCCGCGCCAAGCGGGCTGCCCGGATACGCGGCGAGCAGACTTGAGGCCGCCACGAGGACGACATACAGCGCCTCCACGTGGGGGCCGATGAGCTGGAGCAGGAAGTAGTAGTACGGCGTCACCGGCACATGCACGACGGCGCCGGCCCCGGCGGTGAGCTGCGGCCCGGCCGCGCACAGGGCCGGCGTCGCACTGCTCTGCTGCTGCAATCGACTCACGGTGCACTCGAGCCACGACGTGAAGCTCCACGGCGCCGCGGCGGCGTAGTTGGGGAACTCGACCGACAGCAAGCGCTGCAGGAGCTGCGTTTGGTTGCTGAGGACGTCCGTCTTTACGGCGCGCACGCCGCCGCACGGCATCCCGGCGACGTGCACCGCACCTGCCGCCCCGGCAGACGCGACGGACGAGCCGAAGGCACGCGTGACAACCGCGACGACGGCTTCGTCGATGCAGGCGTGGATGAGCTGGTTCGTGCTGATGTTCACGCCGATGCGGGCCACGACCGTGTCAGGCTGGTACAGGACCGTTGATCCGTCAGGGCTGAGCCGCAGGTAGCGGTGGAGGTTGCCCAGCGCGCGGGTGACGACCTGGTCTGCGGCCCAGCCCGCCGCCTCCGCCGTCAGCTGCGCGCCTCGCTCCTGCAGTAGCCGACGCAGCCACTCGACCCCGTCGTGGACCGTCGCAAGCGGCACGCCAGCCTTCGCTGCGGCACCCTCTACCGCTGTGGAGGTGCCGTAGTACGGGCCGAGGCACTCCACCAGCGCCGCCACGAGGGCGGCAGGTGTGATGACGGTGTTGCGCTGCAGCTGGTACATGATGTGCCACGCGACCGTCGTGAGGAGCGGCGCCGGTGTCACGGCGACGGCGTTCTTCGCCACGGATGGCGTCGTGTCGAGCACCGCAGGCGGCTCGGTGAGCGGGGCCGGTGTTGCCGTCTCGACAGGCGCCGGCTCGCAGCGGGGTTGGAAGGGCAGCGGGCATTGCCGCGGCCGCTCCCTCAGCGCCCGCAGCGAGACCGGCTCGCCCATGTGGATGTTGATGCTGCCGTGCATGCGCTCCAGCAGGCTGCGTGCCTTGAGCATGTTCGACAGGGTCTCCTTCGGCTTCGGCACCCCCAGCAGCTCCTGCGCGTATATCGTTGCCTCCAGCAGCTCGTCGTACGAGAGGCTGACTGGCATGATGAGCACGTCGTCCAGCTCCTGCTGCCCGCGCTCGTAGAAGCTGTCGCAGATGAACTTGAGCAGTCCCATCTTCGGTGCCATCGTCTTGCCTGTGCGACTCCGCGTCCCCTCGACGAAGAACTCCACCGGCCGCCGGCCGCGCACGAGGTGGCGAACGTACTCCTTGAACAGCGCCGCGTAGAGGGGGTCGCCGCGGAAGGAGCGGCGCATGAAGAAGGCGCCGCTGCCCCGCATCACCGTTGCGACGACGCCCATGCTGAGGAAGGTGTCACCAGCGACGATGTGAGGCAGTGGGGCGTGCATCAGCGCCAGCACCTCCGACAAGATGAGGAAGTCGATGTACGAGCGGTGCAGCGGCGCAAACACGAGGGCAACGCGCGGCATGGTGAGGTAGCGGTGCACGCGCTCGTGAGCGCCGGCGTTGACGTTGACGCGGTCGAAGATGCACCGGAAGAACTCGCGAATGGCAAGCCCGGCGCTGCGGCACTGAACGTGGTTGAGCGTGTCGCCGCAGCGGACAAGAATGCGCCGCGCCTGCGCCTCCACCTCGGCACGCGACGCCCCGTCCTTCGCGGCCAGCGCCGTCATGAGCCGCTGGACGTCGGGCTGGGCGAGGATGGCGGTCATCACATGCGGCGTCATGCCCGGCGTCATGTCGCCGCGCAGCCCGTTCGCCGCCATGCCGGCGCGGTGCATAAAGACGAGGTAGCCGAGGTACGTGCGGGTCAGCGACGGCATCGGGGGGATGCGGTCTGGGCCGTGGTAGATGATGTCGTTAGTGTAGTGCCGGCGCGGCTCCGGAAAGGCGCGCACCACCGCCGCGTCCGCCGGCGCAGGGGCCGAGTCATGCTGAACGCGCGGCTCCGGCTTCGCACCAGCCACGCCGGCGATGCTCGCAATGCTCACGTTCGCCAAGGGCAGGGCAGCCGACACAGGCGGGGCCACGCAGCGCGCCAGGTGCTCCAACGCCGCTCGCGCCACCACCGACACGTACGCCTCCCAGTCCACCTCTGCGAGGGCAACGCACTGGTGGTACGGCATGAGGGCGTAGTGCGACGTCAGGCGGCGCAGCAGGGCGTGGTAGAGCGACGTGTCGAAGTCGGGCAGCCGGTACGGCGCCACGGTGAAGGACGAGGGCGCCGACGGGCGCGACCGCCGGGGCTGGACCGGCGGACTTCGCGCGGCCCGCTCCACCCGACGCACCGCGCCGTCCAGCGTCGCCACCGCCGTCTGTAGCGCCTGCGCGGCGACGCTGTTGCCAGGCAGGTCGGCGAGAAGACGCCCGTCAGCGACGCGTTGGCGCTGCTGGCGAGCCCGCCAGCCCTCCAGCGGGTACGCGGCGGCGCGCGGCTCGGGCCCGAAGTTGGCGACGTCAGCCACGTTGAACGGAAACTGGAGCACCGGTGCCGCAGCGAGCACGCCTGGGACGGGGAAGGCCGCGGCGATGGCGGCTGCGTAGCGGCCGTAGTAGCCCATGAGGTACTCCCCCACCATGCCCCATACCAACGACGTCTCGCCCGGCTTCCTCGACTCGGCCACGGCGAAGGCGGCAATGCGGTGCTGCGTCGACGACGTAGCCGCGTCGGCGGCGGCCGGCCGGTGCTGCAGCTCCGCGGCGCACTCCACACACGTGGGCAGCGCGTCGTGGCTGAGCCAGATGTGGCCCAGCAGCGCAGCGTTCAGCGCGATGTCGACCGGCGTGATGGCTGCCGGCTCGCTGCGCCGCACGGGAAAGTGCCGCAGAACCCCAAGCGCGTTACCCGCACACAGGGCCGGCAGCGTGCCGCCGAGCACGAGCCCACTCGCCGCCTGCACCGCCACCGTTGCGGCGCCGTACTCGAGCGCGGGCGGGTCCATGGCGTGTGTGTAGGCGAGCAGCACCGTCCAGTCCACGTGGGTGGGCGTCTCGGGCGCCAGCTGCGCCAGCAACGCGCATATTGCTGGGCGGTACGTGTCATCCGCAAGGACGATGAGGCTGCCGCGCTCTCGCTTGGCGGCCGGGCCCACAGAGCCCATGGCGGGGGCCCACAGCCGGCGCAGCAGCGCCTCGTACGGGGTGAGCCCGGCGGTCGCATCGTCACCGAGCGACGACGCGGTGAGCACCAGCACGTACGCGGACGCGGACACCAGGGCCGCCGTGCTGGCGCTGTCAACAAGGTGGATGCGACGCAGCATTGGTTCCACCTCCTCCGTCTTTGGCGAGACACCGCCGTAGAAGAACTGCGTCATGTGTGTCACCGACGCCGCTGGCCGCGGCGCGCGGCTCTGTTGCATCGCCTCCCCGATCTGGCGCACCGTGTCCTTGAATAGCTCCGCGGCAGCCTCGAAGGACGCGGCGCTGTCGCCAACACCGCTGCCGCCGCTGCTTATGGGCATGACACGAAACGCATTGCTGAGCGGCGCAGGGACACCGCACACGAGAACATCGGCGTTGAGCGGCACAAAGGGCGATGTGGCGAGGGCGCACGCGCTTGTGGCGGCGAGGGTGTCAATAGGCGCGACCAGGACAACCTGCTTGCACGTTTCCGGCAGCGCCATGCGGGACGATGGGAAGCCCATGGTGTGCGTGTGCTTGTGTATGCGTGTGTGTATAGTGTGTGCCTTCTTCACCTATCGCCAGAGGGTGTCAGGTGGGGGGGGGGGGAGACTGGTCACGCAACGCGGAGACTGAGAAGCACCGCACAGGCAGCCAAGCGGCAGAAATCCCCCAAATCGACGCACTTAGCGAGCGATTCAAGCACAAAAAAGAAGATGGGAAGAGAAACACAACAACAACCACACAAAAAGGCGCGTATGTGCGAGACTGCTTGATGAAGCACTCGGGTTTGCAGGCCTGTAAAAGGCGCGAAGAGAAGGTGGGGGTGGGGGTGGGGGGGAGGGCGGTAAAACAAGGAAATTCGCAGCTTCACGTTTAGCACGTGCTCAACAACAACACCAACAAAACGGCACCACTCGAGACACCGTGGTGAGCGGTGCAACAGCAACAGGCAGAAGAGTCCAGGCAGCGGCGCCGCGGCGTCTGCCTCGGTGGCTGTGCAGATGGCGACGTCGAAGCTCTGACTCTACGCGCTGTTTGGAGGTGCGCAGCAGGTGGTGGTGCGTCGAGGCGACCGGGCAGCGAGCACCCCCCCAAGCAGGGGCTCTTTAGAAATGAGAAGGCAGCTGAAACCGCTCTGAGAGGTCCACACAGTGCTTCCTTTTTTTGTTTGCTTGTTTGCGCACGAGTGAGTGACACTCGATAAACGGAAGTGGGGCGGGGTGGAAAGAGTGACGGAGCCCTGACAAGCGCGTCGGGCCGTTCACAGTGGCGTCGGAAACCACGCCGTGAACTTTTTTTTTCTTCTTTGTGAGGGAGCAGAGCTGCACAGGGGTGTCGCAGCAAGGAGAAAGTGGTGGATGTGGATGTAGCTGCGTGCGTTGTGTTATACGTCAAGGCATGCAACTCGCACTCATGTGTGCGTGTGTGTGTGTGTGTGTGTATGGGTATGTTTCGGGTGTGAAAGACGGAGGCAAGGAAAGCTACAAGTGGAGTGTTACGCACCTCGAGGTTGCAGTGCCCTCTCACAGCGCCACCGCCATCACGTCGGGTTTGGAGCTGATGAAGGAGAGCGAGGCGCATCGCCGGCGCCATTCCAGCTCTCGCATCGGCGGCCAGCAGAACCACCTACTCGTAGAGCCTCTGAGGAGACTGCGCGCGTGTGTGTGTGTGTGTGTGCGCGGTGGGTGGGGTGTTGGGATGGGCGGGGCAGCGAGGGTCGCCACAGGAGGCTCACGTTTGCGGGAGTGCTTTGCTGTTGAGTTCGTAGAGCCTACATGACGGGGAGTCATGTACGGCAGGCATGTGGAAGAGCACGGCTTAAGCCCCGCCTGACGCGTACGCGGCAAACAGGACCCAGCCCAGCGCCGTGCGCGCCACCTCCTGAGGCACTGACGCGCTGGGCACACCGACTCAACGCGCGGGGGGGGGGGGCATGCCGAGGCTGTAGGGCTAGGAGGGAGGGGAAGTATGAAATGGTAGAGGGGAAGGTGGACTAAGGCATCGTAAAGAAGGAGAAGGGCAGGTAGAGGAGGGAGGGGAGGGGGGAGGGGGCCAAATAGGGTGCCGCGCGGGGCGACACAGTGTGAAGAGAGCACATTCAAAAGCAACAGTGAAGCGAGGGAAAGGAAAGAAGGAGGGAGCGGGGAGGGCGGGACTCGGCGCGATCGGCGCACACTTGCAGGTGGGGCAACCCACGCACGCGGCGGCGGCGGCGCTTCCCCTGTGCGTGCGTGAGAGTGGGTGCGCACCTCGCCCATCACGTCCAGCCGCCTGACACTCATAATAAAAAGAGCACGCAAGAACGCCGTTCCCGTGCTGCGAGGACGGTCCCCCGGCGCTGCTGGTGAAGTGTGAATGGGGATGTGGTGATTGAAGTGGAAGTGGGACGGATGGAGAGCGGAGTGCCGGGGAGGAGAGGGGGGGAGGGGCTGTAGGTGCGTGTACGCGAAGAATCAAGGCGACGGTGGTGCGGCGGTGTGGCGACATCGAGGCTGGCAGTTTATGCGAGAGCAAGACGCACACACACTCACGCACACGCGCACCGGTCATCCTTCTTTACGCCGCGACAAGACCTTTCCGCTTCCACCAAGACGTGCGGTACGCGGCTCTACTTGTTGCCGCCCGACTACTTGTTCGGTGGGAACTCCTTGCGCCCACCCATGTGCACCGCGTGGCGCGGCGTGTCGCGGGGGTGGACGTGGTCGGCGCTGGCCCATGGCCAGCCGCCAAACTCGGTGCGGCGGTAGTCGGCGAAGCACTGCAGGATCTCCTCCCGCGTGTTCATGACAAACGGGCCGTGCTGCACGACCGGCTCACCAATCGGCCGCCCCTGGAGCACCAGCAGCTGCGCCGCCGCACCCACCGCACGGAGCCGCAGCGGCGCCTCGGCCGCCACGCGCACACCCGTCATGGGCCCCACGACGCGCTCGTCCTCGCCGACCGCGAGCTGGTCGCCTTGGACGAAGTACAACGCGCGGTTGACATCGGCGCCGCCCTTCGCAGCCGGCAGCACGATCGTCGCGTTGGCCGGAATCACAATCGCCCAGACGGCGACGTCAGAGTGGTTGTCCGAGGCCCAGCTGTCCGGCGGCGGCGCAAGCGGCTGCACTCCGCTCAGCTCCCCCGCAACCACCCGCACCTCCGCGGTCGGCGTGTCACTGCCGCTGGCGTGCTCGGTCTGCAGCGTGGGCAGCTGCGCCGTCGGCGTCTCCTCCTTCCAGAACATGGAGAAGTACGGCGAGCACATCTTGTTCTTGCGCGGCAGGTTCAGCCAGACCTGGAATAACTCCAGCGGGTTCGGCTGGTCAGCGCGCAGCAGCGGGAACATCTCCGTGTGCTGAATGCCGCCGCCAGCCGTAAGCCACTGCGTGTCGCCGTCGCCGTAGCGGGCCGTGCACTTGAAGCTGTCGGAGTGGTCGATGAGGCCCTTGCGGGTGACGGTGATCGTCTCGAAGCCGCGGTGCGGGTGCGCGGGGAAGCCGGGCACGGTGGAGCCGTGGTACATGCTCCAGCCGTCCTGGTAGCTGAAGTCGCTCCCGATGTCGCGGCCGCGCAGCAGCTTGGGGTCGGGCCCGAGGGAATCCTTCGAGGCGGCCGCGGGGTAGCCGTCGTTGTGGAAGACGCAGAAGAGGAACGGGTCGAAGGTCTTGAAGGGGCCGCGGCCCAGCGCGAACACCTCGCGCACGACGCGCGACTGCGGCGCTGGCGTCGACATGGCAGCGGACGGCAGCGGCGTGGTGACGGGGGACGCTGTAGTGGGAAGCGCGGCTGCTCGATGGGGGCCCGGTGCAGCCGTGCGGGGATGGGGAGCGGGCGACGCGAGGAGGAGGGCGAGCACCACCGCTGCGGCGGCGAGACTGGCAACAACAGCGGACGGCCGCGTCGTCGTGTTGATAAGCAGTCTTGTTGGAGGGAGCGGTGGAAGTGGTGAAGAGGAAGCACGAGAAGACGGGGGCACGGCGAGGTGATGTAAAGTGAAGGTGGGCGAATGTGCGAAACGCGAGGGACGCGGCGGTGAGAACTTTGGATGACGAGAGGCAGCACGAAGAAGCGAAAAAGAAGGTGTGAAGGTGAAGAGGTGAAGGGGAGGTGAAGGGAGGGAGGGAGGAGGAGGAGAAGCGGAAGCTGAGCTGTGTGTATGTGTGTGTGCGATTTCGAAAGGAGAGCCGTGGCGGCAGAGCGGGACGGGAGACGGGGCGGGGGATGATACTCAGTGGAGAGGATGATGCTGGTCTTGCGCAGACACGTTCGGCGCAGAAAAAAAGGCGCCGGCGAGCAACCCTTGCACCCAAGTCGAAAGTGGATGTACGAGGCCCTGCGAAAGGTCTCTAGGTGGGATAGCTGAAGTGGTGCACGTGCGTGGCGCCGCCGAAGTTACGCACGCTTCCTTTTTTTGTTGTTCTCTCTGGTCTTTGAGAAGCGCGTCCCCCAGACAGGCCGGTTGACGCGTGGCGCGCTCTTTTATGGCGTATTGGGTGGCGTTAGGTGAAGATCAGGGAGACACCGAAGACCCGCCAGAGCGAGCACTGAAGGGCGTGCACGGCGAGCCGGCACTCATCTCTGCTCGCAAACCGCACCCGAAAGCCGCGCAGCGCTGGACGGTACTCCAGCTTAGTTTCCGCGAAGAGCCCCTCGAACAAGCTCCGCACCAGCGGGGTTGAGACGAGCACATTCGGACCGAGCAGCAGCTCGGAGGTGGCGTGGCACGGGTCGTGCGGCACAAGGCTGGCCCCCAGCTGCATCGAGCGCTGCCGCATAGCCAGCGCCACGCTGTCCCACCACTCCGCAACGTCATCGCGCGGCACCTTCGCCTTTGACGTGGACGGACGTGGCGAGTCAGCGGTGCTGCTCACCTCGTCCGCGTTCGCCGGCATCCATTCGCGTCGGTACCCCTCCACAACATCCACCGCTGCCAGCCCGTCGATCCACCGCCAGTACAGTCCGGCCGCCGTCGCCGTGGTGAACTGCACGCGGAGAAGATGCTGATGCGGCGTCAGAGCCCCGGCCTCGATATCGGTCGGCAAAGTCGCAGAGAAGTGCTCGATAGCGCCGAAGTGGTGCGCGGCGTGGTACAGCAGGTCGGCCAGCACGTGCGGAGCCACGGGTGCCACCCACGCCGCGCGCGCGTCGAGGTCGCTAGCAGACGCTGGCAGCTCGCTTTCGCAGCTGCGGCGGCTGACGCTGCGCGTGCTCGCGCTGTACGAGGCGTCGTAGGAGGAGGACGCCGTGGTGTACGACGAGGCGTACGTGTACGAAGTCGAGGAGGCGGAGGAGCCGATGGACTCGACGCTTGGGGAGCGCTGCAGGGGCGGCGATGGAACCACACCATGTGCAGCACTCTTGCCGAAGGGCACGACAGCGTCCCGAGCACCGTCCTCAAGCACCCCAAACTCGCACGCGGATGCTGAGGGCAGTGGCGACCACATCGACGCGGTGAGGGTGACATCCACGCATCGGTGCGCCGCCGCAGCGGGGCTGGCTGCCTCGTCCGCTACTCGCAGCTGCGTTGCGAGCCCCTCCAGTTCATCCGCGCAGCAGGCGGAGTAGGCGGCCCAGTAGGCGTTCCACCTCTCCAGCCGCACCATCACAGGCGGGGCGAGAAACGCCGATGACTGCGGGCCATGCGCCGGGTCTGCGACGCTGCGGCAGTCCATCCCACGCAGCGCCTTCCACGGGTTCGGTGGAAGGTAGCAGGCAGTCAACGCAATAGGGTCGCAGTCGGCAGTGATGACACCGGCACCCTCGCTGTTGCGGTTGCCCCGACCCTGCGCCGTGGGGCGCTGCGCGGGGTCGCAAGCCCCAAGCACGCCGGCAGAAGGTGGTGCGTGTGTGCGAGAGGTGCAGGCCTCTCTGCCGCTGGACTGGGCGGGCGGTGGCGGTGGCCGTGGTGCAAGCGTAGGCGGCGGTGCGGGAAAGAGCGGCAAGTGAAAGCAGCCGCGGCGCCACCGCGCGGCGGCGAAGCGCTGCCGCGCCGCCTGCCACCGTGTTGAAGGTCCGTCCGTCGTGACGCCTCCTGCAGCCGCGCTCGCGTCGGTCGCTTGCATGGGCAATCGCGGCGTCATAGGGGGAGCCATGTCGCCCAACGCGGTCGCACCGGGAGACCGCTGTCGCTTGCGGGACGCGTCGCAGTGACCCGTGCCACTCGAGTGCGGCGCGGCAGCCGGCGTCTGCGCCATCATGAGTGGGACAGGTCTGGAGGGGGAAGGGGTGGGGGGAGTGCGCAGGCACCACTGTTACTGTTGAGGGGGTGCTGGGGGAGCGATAAGCCAAATGCCGAGGACCACGTCGACGCGAGCGCCACCTCGTGACGGAGTCAAAGAAAGAGGAAGACACACGTGACAACAGGTCATTAAGAGTTTCAGGTAAAGGCGAGAGGTCATTGGGCTGAGGACGGCCACCGCGGTGTTGTGCAGCGTCGGCGTACCGCCTTGCAAGTGGCCACACCACCCTCGCCGAGACGGGGCGGCAGCAGGCGATGCGGCGCGGTTGCACGACAACACGAAAACCACTAAGCATCTTCTGCGCATTCGGTGCGCGCGCTTGGCTCCCATCCCACGAGTGGCGGAGTGGCGCACGCGGCCTGCCGCACTAGAGACACTTCAAACCTCTGCGTTTGCAGTACCTTCATTTTCTTTTTTCTTTAAATACTGCCGTTGTAGCTGAACTTCTGCTTTAGCGTAGTTACACGGCTGCCTGATAGACGTCGCTTCGATCGATTCCGCGTGCTGTCGCGACATGCTTCACCTTCCCTCCTCCGATATAGTCCCTCGTGCGTGCCGATTGTAGGGGAGAACAATCGATGAATGGAAGTTCGGGGGGGGGGAGGGGAAGGGGGAGGGGCGTCGGCAAGGGTGTCATGGAAGCGCCACCACTTGATGCTGCATGGGGGACGGCACGCCACATCGACTTCTCCCCTCGTGCGCCAGTATCCCGCGAGCATGCACCAACAACTGGAAAAAAAGCAGCTGGCCTCACGCGGACGCACGGGGGGGGGGGGGCGGCTCAGTTCGTGGCGTTTTCGTTCTCTTCGTCTTCGCCGTAGTCGAAGTACTCCTCGTCCCAGTCGTTGCCGCCCTGCTGCGTCTGCACCTCCTGCTGCTTCTTGGCGCGCTGCTTGCGGTTGCCCATCAGCTCCTCGTCGCTGTCGCTGAAGGCCTCCTCCGCCTCCGGCTCCGCCTTCTCCGCCACCGGGGCGGCCACCGCTTTCTTGTTCTTCTTCGCCCCCTTCTTCCCCTTCTTGCCCTTGCGATCGTCGTCGCTATCGTCGTCGGCGTCGCCACCAGGGCATGCAACCGCCGCCGCGCCAGTCGCCTTCTTGCCCCCCGCCGCTACTGCCTTCTTCTTGTTCTTCTTCGCCTTGCCCCCACCACGCGCGCCGCCACGGCCGCCCTCGTCGTCGTCGCTGCCGTCCTGCGGCCCCTGCGACGGGTCCAGACCGAGCTTCTGCAGCTGCGTGGCGATGTCACCGTCGTCGTCGCTGTCACCCCCGCTGGCCTGACCGCGCCGCTTGCCGCGGGCCGCCGCCGCCTTGGAAACGCCACCGCCGCCGTGGCCCTGCCGGCTACCGGCCTCGCTGGTCTGTGGCTGGCCGGCGGAGGAACTGTCCATGTCGCGGTCCACGCTGCTGCTGCTGGCGCCGGTGTTGCCGCCGCCGCGTGCCCGGGCGCCGTGGTGCGCGTTACCTGCCGACGAAGAGGACGGCCCGCCGCCTCCAGCGACCGCTTTCCTCGCTGCGGCGCCCGACGCCTCCTCCGCGCTTCCAGGCTGCGCGTTGGCACGTGAGACCGCGTTTGGGTCGAGAAGCACGTCGGCGTCACCCACCTCCGTGACGGCCGCGTCGACCGTGTGAACGGTGCTGCCAGATGGGAGCTCTTCCTTCACATACCGATCCAGGTCGCGGAAGAGGTTCGGCTGCATCAGCAGGAGCAGCGAGTGGCTGCTGCTGCTCGCGCCGCCGCCCGCGTTCGACGCCGCCGGGTCCCTCTCGACAACCTCAGCGTCGTGCTCGGCGCACCACGCGCGCAGCTGCTCCAGCGCCGCCTCGGTCGGGGCGGTGCAGCGGATCTTCATGTTTGCGCGCGCGATGGGGATGATGTTCGACTCGATGAGCGTGTGGATAAGGTTCAGCGCCTGCTTCTTCACCGGCTGATCGAGCTTGACGGCGGCGCCGACGGAGCGCAGCGCCTGCTCAATCACCTGCGACGGGAACGGGTGCTGTGTGTTGGTGTTGACGCACTTTTGGGAGATGATGACGGCGATGTCCTTGAACATCTCGTCCACCTCCGCCGTGCGCTCCTGCTGCGCGACCTGCAGCTCGCCGTGGTCAAGCATGTACTTGATGGCCTCCTGCTCCGTCATGTCATCCCCAAACACGGCCTGGATATCCTTCTCGGAGGCGAGGTAGCCGCGGGCGACGTTCGTGAAGACGCGCTCGACCTGCAGCACCTCGTCCATTCGATTCTCCGTTCCACTGCGGTAGGAGATAACCTTGTTCTTGTAGCACGCAATCTCGAGCTTGACGCCATTCTTGGCGTAGCGCACGACGGCAATGTTGGTGTGCCGCCGCTGCGACAGCGGGAACTGCATGCGAGCGCTCATCTTGTCTGCACCGCTGCGATGGCGGCAACACGACTACTCACTGAATGGACGATGCTGGCAAGCGGGGAAGCGAGGAAGACGTTAAGAGCGAGAACGGCGCCACGCGAAAAAAGGAAGATGGTAGAACCGTGACGACGTGTGCTGCTCGTGATGCGGGGTGGTGTGCGCGCGGGCGACAACGCTCCTTAGCGGCGACGAGAGAGAGAGAGAGCGGGAAAAGGCACGGAGCGTCTTCGAGTCTGTGCTGAGGCAACTGCCACACAGCGGTTTGATGCTGCAGGAGAGTCGAAGCGAAGTGGGGGGGAGGGGAGAAGAACGCGGCAAGTCCAAATGACGGAAAGAGAGTGAAGTGGCCGTGAGTGAGACGCTTTTAGGTGAGCAGCTTGACAAGAGAAGCGTGGCAACAGCGCCGAGACAGCAACAACACCCGAGGAAGACAGAATTTGAACGAGCAACGCGGAGGGGCGCTAGCGCTTCTCGAGTTTGCGTTTCCTAAGCGTTGACGTGTTGCCGCAGCGCGGGGATGACGTTGATGCGGGAGTGGTGAGAGTGCGCATGCGTGCAGGTGTGTGTGTGTGTGTGTGGTTAACGACACATCATAGGCGCAGGGGAGCGGGGTCAAGCAAGAGATGGAGACAGAGAGAGTAGAGTAACTCAGCGGCGGCGTCGCAGAGGTCGTGAGCAAGGTGGAAGACATTGTGCCCCGTAGGTCACAGACAGAGGGAGGTAATGGTGATAGAAAGAGGCCGTGGCTGCGAGATCCGTCGGAGCCTATCCATGCGCGTGTACCCGTTGCAGCCTTGAAGTGAAGGCGGTGCCGCAACACACGCGTTTCAGGACCGCTTGCACCTCAAACCACCAAACGGGCACTGACCGGTGCGCCACACATGCACACGAGGCAGAGGAGGGAAAAAAAAAACGAGCGGTCGGCGGCAGCGCCAGCTCGTGCCGTTGCGTGGTGCGCGTTCACCGAGAGTGGTGCCGTGTACACGGGCAGTGACGAGCATGTTGTCGTTCGGTTGACGTTGCACGAGGCAACAGGGCTGGCAAGGGTCAAGAGTCGTGCAGCTCACAGAGCCGCCATGAAACTGCCGCGAACCGCCACGCGAAGGCTCCGCCACACCCCGGCGAGGCAGCGGATGAGGAAAGGGAGAAGAGGGAGGAGGATGCACGCAGCGACGGGCTCGACAGTGCCAATCGCAATCGACATGCGAGCAAACGAACCAGCAAAAAAAGCTTTGTCAGTCGTCTCCTGCGCCGCGGCCTTCTCACTCCCCGCCCCTTTGTAGTTTGATACAGCTATACAGGTACACCCTTCCGCGCGACCGACACACGACCACGAGGAGGCGGGACGGAAAAGGCCAACAGAGCGTGCGTGAGGAGGGGAGTGCACGCCTACTCACGCGAGCCGCCCCACCACACCTCCACCCCGACTCGTTCTTGAACACCCTTCCCCCCCTTGTGCGACCTCTTCGCACGCTCGTCGTGGCTCACGGCACACACACACACAAACACATAAGCGCCTTGCAACTTCACCGTTGGACTGGCACAGCAGCAGCTGCGAACTCAAGCCGCAGCATCTAAAACAGAGCACCGCCACTCCCGCGCAGGCAAGTGCACAAAAGCAAGCCCCACACATACCCACATACACGGAAAGGAGTCGGCGCATGTATCCTTCACTCCTACGCCGGCATGCGACCGAACTTCTGGCGATACTGGTTCAGCTTCTCATCCTTCACGCGCACCAGCTCCTCCAGCTTCACGATCTTCTCCGACAGAATCGAGACGGTTTCGCGCAGCTCCTGGATGGTGTAGTCCTTCTCCCGCAAGAGGTGCATCAAGCTGACCAGCTCCTCGGACTCTTCGGGGGCTGGGGGGTGGACAGGGGCGTGCTGCTGCTGCTGCGACGGCGCTGGTGGTGGGGCCGACGGCGCCGAGCCCAGCGACGACGAGGCAGCGCGGCCGCCGCGCCCGGCGGAGGAGGACGCTGGCCGGCCGCCGCCACTACCGTGCCGCGACGCGCTGGGTGGCGCAGCGGCGGCCGTGACGGCTGCGGCCTCGCGGGCGGATAGTGGCGGCGGCGTGGTGGGGTCGGCGTAGTGCACCTCCTCGTACGCCTGCATCTCACCCGTCATGCGCATCTCGTCCCGGCGTGCCTTGATCTGGGCCACCTTCATGCGCAGTGCGCGCAGGAAGCGCTCGATGGCGCCTGGGACGGCCGCGATGATGTCTTCCACCTCCTCCTGCGGCACTTCGAAGTACAGCTTGCGGAGGACCTTGGCGTTGAGGGTGTTCCAGTTGTCCAGCTTCTTGGCGTGCGACATGGCAGGCACGTAGTTGTGCAGATCCACCAGCTTGGGGAAGAAGAACTTGAGAATCTCGGCAACGGAGCAGCCATCTGCGAAGTCGCGTGCGATGTTGCGCTTTGGGCGAGAAATGGGAATCTCATCCACCCACGTGTACAACTCGTGGAGGTCCTCCTCCGTGAAAGCGACGGCGGCCATTGAGAAAGCGAAGGGTGCGGGTGGGGAGGGGGGGGGCGTGAAGAGGAGAAACGAATACCTAAAACTGCCGGCGTGGCCGCGGTGCGCTGCCTCACGTCCCTCGTGAACGCACAGTCCTTCGGGTACAGAGGGAGGGGTGGGAGATGAGGAGAGGAGGAGAGACGCTGGGATTATGTCGGCGGCAGCAGAGAAGACGCTTGCGTACCACGCGCTTGCTTGACAGCGCAACTGGCGCGGCAGAGAGGGAGGGAGCAGGCGTGGGGTGGGGGGTAGCGGAGCGGAGCAGGTGGCGGTGCGATGCGGGCACAAAAGAAAACGTGGCAGTCGTGGAGGTTGCAGAGAGACACTCACTGGGAATGTGAGATACTCGGGATCGCGATGATGCGTAGGACGCAGGATCAGGACGGGCTTGAGTCTGCGGATGACGCGGCAGCAAGACCTTTTTCTGCGCGCCAGGTGGAGTGCGTCGGCATCTTGCACTGCAGTCAGGCGACCCTCCTGGAGTCCGACTCGTGCCGGGTGCGTGGTGGCGATGCGGCACGGGCGCGTGACTGTGCGAGGAAGAAGGACGTCGCCGACCATGCACGCGACCGAAAGCCACCTTCCTTCACACGACTTCGATGCAGCTCACGACCCGTGAGTTTCGAAGCTAAGTCTCGCGTTGCCTTACTGATGTCCTCTTCGTCCCTGTTCCTGTTCTAGAGCATGCGCCTAACTCATGGTTCCTGTTTCGTTTTTTCTTTTTTCTTCGGAGAGGAACGCTCTATGTTTCGATCATCTTCCAGAATTGCTCGGCGCGACAAGCGGAGTGCGTGTGTCGAGGTTTCTGCGGCGCGGAGAGCTGCGTGCGACACAAGCAGGGGTCGCAAGATAAGGAAGAAACGCGAGGGTGATGGGAGCGAGGTGGGCGGCACCAAAGCGCAAACGCGCAGCGTACACGTATAACAACATGAACTACACAAAAGAAGCAGAAGAACACACGCCGCCGTATTTCTCACGAGCGAGTCTTCATTCTTTTCTTTTCTTCTCTCTACGGTAATGCAAAAGAAAAAAAAAGGAGTGGCAGCTCTCCTACACCCGCCGCCACACACACTCACACACACACACACACACACACACACACACATCTAGACGCCCGCGTAACATGCAGCAAAAGGAACACAAGCGAACACACACGCACACACAAAGAAAAAAAAGGACGACACCAAGACAGGCAACTCATAAGGTGTAACAGTAAATCTAGCGGCACTTCTACCAGGCAAGCACTCCATTCGACCCGCACCGGGATGCTCCCCCCCCACACACTCACTTAAACGCCGAGGTTCTCGAAGGCCCAGCAAACCACTCTACACGTGGACGGCAGCGACGAGGTAGAGGACAAGAACAACAACAACACACACACACACAAAGGCGAGGCAGAGCGAACTTCAGACCTCGAAGCGCATCCCCCACTCAAGCCGAGCGACGACAAGCCTCACCGCGGCTATGCGACTGCCGCCTTGTACCGCTTCAGGGCGTCGATGATGTGCGTCACACCGCTGACGAAGTCGTCGGCAGCCTGCGCGTCCGTGACGATGTGCTCCGCCGCAATGGGCAGGGCCGCACCGCCGTGCAGCTGCGCCGCCCACGCCGCCTTCGTTGCTGGAGCGGCCGAGGTTGAGGAGGCAGTGGCGTGAGGTGGTGACGGCGGTGGCGGCGGTGGCCGGGCAGCGGCGCGGCCGTACGCGGCCGCTCGAGGCACGCTCCCGCCCAGCTCCTCGTCCGGCGTCCACGCGTCGGCCACCACCTCCTCCTGCGGTGGGGTAGAGACGAGCAGGTCATCCGCATTGGAGCGGCGTCGGGGCCGACTTGCGGCTGTTGCTCGTGCCGTCGCTGCCGCTGCACGATCACCACCACGCGGTCCGCCGCGCTGGTGCGCGTACGAGTTTCTCGTCGGCTGCGCTGTAGACGGCGGGTCGCTTGGGGCGTCACGCCGCGCTGCTCCGGCGGTCGTGCGAGACGGCGGCGCGTCGTCGTTGAAGTACTGCCGCCGCGGGATGTCGTCGATGTCGTCGAACACCTCGGCAGATGGGCGAGGGCGGGGGCTCGTGTAGGACGCGGTGTACGGACGCGGTGATGTCGGCTGGCGTGGCGGCCCGCGTGCCGTGGAGTCGTAAGCGCGGCTCTCTGCGCTGCGCCGCCGCTGCTGCGCCAGCGACGGGGACGCCGGCGCGTACGACGAGGCTAGTGGTGTGGTGGGCGAGGAGCGGCGACGGTACGGGTGCTGAGCACTCTTCCGCCCCCCATCGCCGCCACCGAGCCCGGCCTCGCGCACGTAGTCGTCCCACCGCGTCGACGGGCGCCGCGCCGTGCTGGGTGCCGCGCTGAAGCTGCGCTGCCGCCACGCCGTTGCGCGGTCGTGCCCGCCGTTGTAGGCGGACGTTGGGGTGTACGGCCGGCGTGCCGTGCTCGCCCAGCGCGGCGTTGGTGACCCCGCGTCAGGGTCCACGCCACCCACACCAGCGCGGCGAGAGTCGCGCACCGGGGAGCGGCCCCTGGTCCAGACAGCGGGGGAGGGCGAGCGGTACCACCGGGACTCCTCAGCGCGGCTGTCGCTAAAGACGCTGCTACTGCGGAAGTGCGGGCGCGCCGAGCTGTAGCGAGCGCGAGCGGGGCCCGTGCGGTCTTCGAAGATGGAGCGGGGAAAGGCCGGCGCGTCGTCGCCGTCGGCGCGGGGGCTGTAGAGCGAGGCAGATCGGAAAGACCGCGACGAGGCTGCCAGGTGCGCCGCGTGGGAGACGAAGAAGGGGGCGCGGTCCACGTCCTCATCGCCGTCCCTCGCAGACCTGTGCAGGTAGCGGCGGCTGTCGGTGCCATAAGAGGGCTGCGGCGGCGGGGGGAGGGGCTCGGGCCGCGGCGGGGTCGCGCTGCTGCCGCGGCGGCCCTTGCGGTGCTGTCGATGCCGCTCCGCCTTGGTGGCCTCGTCGCCTCGCTGCTTCGCTGACTTGCGTGACTTTCGGCGCGTCGCGTCGGCCTCGCCAGCCCTGTCGGACCTGGCCGGCGCGCTGCGGTGCTGGCCCGACGTTGCGGCACGCTTGTTTGCGCGTTCCTCGGGACTGCGGCTGCGACTACTGCGACTCCTGCGCTGGCGCTGGCGGGTTGCGTGACGGCTCTGAGGACGGTGGCGGCGGCGCTTCGGGTCCGCATTGCTGTCCCGCTCGTCGCCGCCGTCCTCGTCGTCCACCTTCGCCGTTTTCCTCCGTCGGCTCTTCGACGCCGCGTCGCGCGTAGACTTGTTGTGCTTCGCGTGGTGCGAGTCCTTCCCCGGTGCACGCACCTCGGCTCCGGACGCCGCGGGAAGGAGGAAAGCTGATGCCTCTCGCATGAGCTGTAGTCGGGACAGCTGGAACTCCATCGACGTGGCGAGGTCGCCCTCGACGTCGCTGTCGACCTCCGCATCCAGCGCAAACACCGTGGAGGCACGGCGGGCCGTAGACGGCTGCTCCGCTCTGCCATCGCTGCTGCCGCTGTCGCTGCTGCCCCTGCGGCGCCGGTGGGAGCGGCGGCGCTCGTGGCCGTGCTGGCGCCCGGAGCGGCGCTCCTTTGCTCCCTTCTTCTTCTCCTTCGCGGGCGTTCCCTCCGTTCGCTTCGCAACCTTTGTCTTCGTGCGCGAACTTGCTCGCCGCGCTGCCGGGGATACGGAGGACGAGGACGAGACAGAGGAAGCTGCAGTGACAAAGCTGTTGTCCGTTTCTTCATAACCGCTGGCATCGTCGCGCTTGTTCTTGCGCCGGTCGTGGCGGCCGCTCTCCTTCGTGTTGACGCGTGTGCTGCGTGTCTCCGGGGCTGACTCTACGACGGTGAACACCGGCGGCGACATCATGACAGACCTGTGCGAGGTGGCTGCCTGCTTGGTGCTCGGCCGCTGCTGCTGCCGCTGTGCCCGATCACGCGCGTTTTTGCCCGATGCCGAGGGCGGCGGTGGCAGCGCATCCACCTCGTCCGCGGAGCTCTCGACATCGCTGAGGGTTTCGGCGCTACGTCCACGGCGCGACTGCGGCTGCTGCTGCCGCTTCGTCGCAGCGCTCGCTGCCGTGCGGCGGGACGGCGAGACAGCGAAGCCGTCCGTCACGGGCTCTGCAGCGGCCTCGGCTGGCGTCGGCGCCCGCCGCGGAGAAACCTGGGCGCTGGAGAGCTGCGGCACGGCAATGGCGGCTGGCAGGGCGTGGGGCCCTATCGGCGCACACGAAAGCGATATGCGACGTGATGAGGGCCGTCTCTGCTGCTGCTGCTGCGGCGGCGGCTGTTTCGCAGCCGGTGCGGAGCTCGACACGTCGCGCTGCACCGCCTGCTCGAGCGCCCAAAAGCTCTGCGGGCTGGCGCTGTAGGTGGAGAGGGGCACGGTGGCGATGTCCGTGGGCGGCGGTACAGCAGCGGCGGCAGCGGACTGCCCGTAGTACTCCTGCGCCGGCCACCCGCGCTGCGCGGCCCACGCCGACCCGGGCGCGGCACCCTGCGCGGCGACGCGAGGCGCCACATACGGCGGCGACGGCACCGCTGCCGCCTCCGCCGCGCCGGCCTCCGCGGAGGCGATGAGGAAGTGCTCCATCGCACTTTTCTTCGCCATGCCGGCCCGCTCCCGCAGCGTCAACTGCCACTCCTGCGACAGGTGCGCGACGCTGTCGACGGTGAGCGGCGGCACAAACAGCGGCACGGACGCGGCGCCACCGCCAGCGCTGATGGCAGCGTGGTGGAAGCCCGCGACGGCAGCTGGCCACGGCGGCGGTGGTGGGGAGGCGGCGGGAATGACATAGGGCACTTGCGGGGCGGAGGCGGACGCGCCGCTCGCGGCACTCCCGTACATCGCCCTCGGCTCGCGACTTGTGCCCGGCGTGACGACAGCGCTGCCGCGGCGGAGGCGAGACACGGGACTGGCGGCCGACGGCGACGGCGATGGCGCGGCTACACGCGAGGCCGGACGCTTCACAAACGACGCAGGCGACTCCTCCTCCTCGGCGTCGTCGTGCACGGCGTTGCCCGCGTCGGCGAGAATGCCGGCTGCGATGACATCCACGTCGACGGCGTCCACACCGTTGGCCTCCGCCTCTGCGGCGCGCGGCACGAGCGACGCGGGCGCGAAGCCACCAACCGGCACGTGCTGCACGGGCGTCGCGGCGTAGAGCGGCATACCGGCGCGGGTGCTGCCAGCGATCAAGGCCGCCCCCGCGCCCCGCTCCGTCTGCGTCCCGCTTGTGTACTGCAGCCTCTTCAGGGAGAGAGACGAAGCCCCGCGGTGGGCTGTGACGCGAGGGCCAAGGACTGCGTCGCCGTTCTCAGAGGACGCGCCAGACCACACGCCCTCTGCCTGGGACTGCCCCGCGTCCGCGTTGCTGCACGGGTTGCGTGCGTGGTGCGACGCCACGAGGCCGGCGTCCGCCTGAAGCGCCAGCCGCGGAAGAAGCGGCGCGGCCATGGGCGTGATGCCGATGCGCCCCTGCAGCGGCGCGGCGACGGCTGTTGCGAGCGCCGCCACGTCCGCGGCCATGTCTGCCGCGGCGCCGTAGTACTCATCGTTCTGCGTCTCGCGGTACGGCGCGTCGGGCAGGGCCAGCGCCCGCGGGGCTGCAGTGGCGGCAGCGGCGCGGCCCTGCTGGGGCTCCTCGATGACGCTCTGCGTCCCGACGCTTCGGACGCTACGGCTGGAGTGGTGGCGGTGGTGGTGACGCCGCCGTCCACGCGATGTGGCCTGCGACACCGTGGCGGATGGCTCCGGCGACCCGTTGCGTGCGCGTGGTTGCGGAGCACCGTCTCCCGCCTCCTTCGCTGTTGCCTTCTTTGCCTTGGCCGGCACCGCAGCACTGCGCGGCAGCGGTGGTGTGGACGTGCTCGTCGTGGCTGTCGTGCCAGCCGGGAGCGCCTCGCGTCGGTCGTGCGACTCGGGCAACCGCGACGGCCACCGCGGCCGCCCCTCCGCCGCCGCCTGCACCGCACTCCGCTCGCCGCTGCTGCTGCGCGCGCAATCGTTTTCCTGCGACGGGGAACTGCGTGTGCGAGGACTGCGCGAGCGCATCGCGGACGGCGGGACCGACGTGCGGGGGCTCACACTGCGGGAGGAGAGCCCCGAGAGCGCACGCCGGAAGCGCAGGCGGCCGTCCTCGATGATCTCGACCGAGTCGCCTTCAAGGCCGCGTTCACGCAGACCCTCGCGTGCCGCAGCGGCAGGCGGCGGCGTACGGCTGGACCGCCGTGAGGCGACGGAGCCGCGCCGCTTGGGCTTAACGTGGTCGATGAGCTTCTCCAGCCTCGGTGTCGAGGCACGGCCTTCGCTGCTGAGACTGTGCCGCCGCTCCGACGGCGCCGCGCCTACGTTCGGCAGCAGCGCGGCCGCCCCTTGCTTGAAGGGCAGCATGGAGAGCTGCACAACGGGGTCCTCCTCGGACGGCGCCGTGCCGCTGCGGCGGCGGCGCACAACCACCACGAGCTTCTTGCGCAGCACTTTGTGCCCACCCGGTGTCGTCGCTAGCGCAGTCGAGGACATCGACATGGGCGACAGCGGAGGCGACGTCGCGAGGCTGCTCCCCCGTCCTCCCGCCGGGCTGGCGGGGGCGGCGGCCGCCGCCTCTTCCCACACAAGCGCATCAGCTGGCACACCTCCACTGGACAACGTTGACGACACCGACGGGGAGGGCGTGGCGCCGGCTTCACCGTTTGCTTGGCTGTGCTCGTCGTCGTTGTCGCTGTGGGGGGTGGACGTCTCGTGCGGGGTTTGTAGTCGCCGCACCGCACTGGGGCGGCGAAGGATGGCGTTGACGGCGCCGCCGTCGCTGCGCCGGCGCGGCTGGGCGGCGGGCGAGTCATGGCGCGCCATCGCATCGCGCAGACTCACCGGTATCGTGGCGCTCTGCCGCCTCTCTCCCCAGACGAGCGCAGCAGCACTGTCGGCGGCGCCGTTCGGTGAACTCGCGCTGTTGCGGTGGTGCCGGCGCCGGTGCGCGTTTTGGTGCTGCGGCTGCTCGGAGAGACGACGCTGCGGGGACTCGACATCCTCGACTTGCTCTCTAGACGAGCCGTGACGGCTCTGAAAAACAGGCCGCGCAACGTGGGGCTGATCGACGTACGGCGGCGACGCGTTGCGGGCCCGCTCGTGCAGAAGCCGACGCTCCCGCAGCAGCGGATCGACGTACACCTGCGGCTCTGCACCCCGCGACGAGGACGCGGACTTCTTCGCTGGTTTTCCAGCTGCGGCGTGGGCTTTGGCAGCGACATCCGTGCCGCGTAGGCTGGAGCTCGCCTCGTCGCCGGAGGAGGGGCTGCGGCTGCGGCTGCGACTGCTGTGGTGGTGGCGGCGCTGGTGTGGCGACGGCGGCGTCGGCGTTCTCCGCGCGCCCTGTGCGGCGTGCGAAGCGTCCTCGGCGACGCTCTGCCCGGAGCTGCGCTCCGTGATGGTGGAGGGGGAGTGACCAGGTGACGGTGAGCGGCCCGCCTCGGCCCGCAGCGGCGCCGCAGCAGCGGCGTAGACGTGTCCGATAACTTCGTCGTCCTCGGCTGGGGCGGCGCGCGTCTCACGGCCGTCCCGCTGGGGTGAGCTGTGCGAGCTGCTGCTGTCGCCAGAACGCGATGGCGCTGCGCCGCCCCTGGCCTCGACGGACTCTGCGCGCCCCGCTGGTGCCTGCTGGTGCGGGCGTTCTTCGCTGTTGCGGTGGTGGTCGTGCTGGCGCGTGTGCTGCTCGACTGGATGGCGCTGCGGCAGCCGGCCGCTCGGGGATGTCGGCGCCTGCGGCGGAGAAGTGGTTCGCGGTGGCGAGTCACGTGTTGTCGCCTTCACTGGCGAGCGGTACCGCAGCGGCGTCGCCGAGTCGTCGCTGTCGCTGCCGTTGTCGAAGCTGGAGCTGGCCGTTGCGCTCCTGCTGCTGCCGGTGGCGCTGCCCATGTCGTCCTCCGGGTCGAGCCGCTCGCGCTGCCCCTGCCGTGTTCGCCGGGCATCGCTTGCCTCGGTGGGCGGGTCGTCGAGGTAGGCATCAGCCGGCCAGCGCTGTCGCGCCGGTGGACGCCGCATCACGGCCGCGGCTGCGCCTGCCGCAGGTACATCCAACCGGCTCGCAGTTCGCTCGCTGTGGTTGTGCGGCTGCGTGAGCACGTCTTCGTCACGCTCAGGGCTCTTGAGGTGCTGCTGCCGGGGCTGAGGCTGAAGACGAGTGGAGGAGCGTGCGCGAGGCTGCTGCTGCTGCTGCTGCTGCCGCTGCCGCCACGGTGCAGGCGCCACATCGAGCGTCACCTCATCTCCCTCCTCCTCCTCCGGCGGTGGCGGTGCGGACGGAACCGTGCCGGCGGGCGCTGCTGCCGCAGTGGAGCTTCGTCGGGGTGATGCCTTGGGGACTACAAAGTCGTCGCGCGGCGGGGACTGCGTGAGGGCCCGGCTTGACCTCTCCGGCCGCTCCGGCGACAGCATCAGTGCGGACTTCACGGCCGCGTGCCTCGGCTGCGGGCCCGGCGGCGTCGGCGGGGAGGGGCTCGTGCCACAACGGCTGTCTCCGCTGCCCTCGCCCCGGCTACGCGCGTTCGCGTCGGTCGTGTTGGTGGAGGTGGAGGCGTCGCCGCTGAGCATCTTGCGCGCGTGCTGCGGCGGCGTCGCCGCGGCAGAGGCGGGTGGCGTTTCGCTGTCGTAGTACAGCGACGGCTCCGCAGACTCGTACTCGTCGCCGCTGCCCTCGTCACCGCCGGCGCTGCGCCGGGCGGCGCTTTGATGCTCCTCCGGCCGCGGCGGTGACACCCCCACAAAGCTGATGCGCCGACGGCCGGTGCGTGAGGAGGACTGGCGCGTCGCGGTGCCGGGCTGCCGCAGAATCGAGCGCGGCGTGTCTGTTGCGATGGAGCTCGTTGGGCTCACCGGACTGCCTGGTGCCGCTGCAGCGGCCGCCATGACGGCCGCCGACAGCGTCCCCATCACGGGCAGCGGTGGCTGGTCCGCCCGTCCTGGCTGCCCGGCGCCCGGCACCATCACAGGGAAGCGGTGCTGCGGCTGCGACGTGCCGTGCCCGTGCCCGTGCCCTGCGCCGTCTGCGCGCGCCGGCGTGGCGTCGTCGTCCGCGAAGTCGACATCGACATCATCACCCTCGTCTTCCTCTTCCTCCAGCGCCGCGTACACCTCCTCACGGGGGATGGCCGCGGCGGCCTCGGGCGATGCTTGTCGGTGCGCCGCACCACGCAGTACCTCATCCTTCACCTGAGCCTTCCACGCAGCGGACTGAGGCGATGCGGCTGCTGCCGCCTGTGTGACCGGTTTGTGCCGCGGGGGCTGCTGCAGTGGCGGTGGTGCGGACTGAGGGGCGCCGGAATTGCTGAGCGCCAGACTGCTCGTGCTGCTGCGGCGCGACGCGTGGGGGATGCCGTCGTCGTCGTAGCCCACGTCGATGTGCGGGCGGTCGGCGCGGTCCGGCGACCGCGATGTGTGGGCCGGGTGCACCCGGGAGGCCTGCGCAGGGGCGCGCGGCGTGGACGGGGCTGCCGCAGCGGCCCCATTGCGCGTGGGGGCCGCGGCGTGGTGGCCGCCCAAGCGAGGCAGCCTCGGCGCGCCACCGTCCATAATTCAGAAGCGGCTGTCGATCGCTGCGGCTTCTTTCTCCGACTCGGGGTGGAGAGCGGGCGGGGGTTGATAGCGGTGGGAGGGAAGGAGCAGGGGCGGAGAGGCGCCAGCAGGAAGCTCAAGAGTTGAGCCTTGGGAGCCCGGAAACGAGAAACGATCAACAAACAAGTCACAAACGCGTCGGCGCGGGTGTGGGGGTGACTGCGAGCACCCAAAAGGAAGGAGACAATGCCGGGAGAGTGAAGTCGTGGAGTTCTTTTTTTTTTTTTGTAAATGAGATGTGCGCGTGTGCGGTGGTGATGCAGCTGGCGCGGCGGCGTGGTGCTCTTGCCTCTTGTGCCCGCCCCTCAATGCGGTGTGCAACAGCTTCTCGCCCGAACAAAGCAAAAGTGGGTTCAGCGGGAGCGAGGCTTCGTGTTGCGGGTTTCGAGAAAGCGCAGGCGAGAAAACAGGGAAAGGGGAAAGAGAGTGGGACAAGGGGATGAGGTCGCGGCGCGAGAAGAGAGCGCAGAAACAGAGAACCACCACAACGTTGTCGACGCATCGTGGAACACGTCAACGACATCGTGGCGCTCAAGGTCAGAGGCGCTTGCCATGGTCTTGAGCAGCGTGCTCGATGTGCTTGGTTGTGCTGTTCGTATTTTCCGCTATGCTCTGCTGTCGCCATTAGTCGTGTGTTACTCGCACTGGATGTGGCCCTCCTCCACGTACACGCCGATCTCCTGCAACGCCCGCAGCACAGACAAGTTCGACCGGAGGTGCGCCAGGTGGTTGCGCTTCGCCGGCGAGACGTACAGGCGCGCCATGCGAAGCACCTGCTGCACAGTCGTCGGCACCATCAAGTCGGTGCGGATCGCCGCGCGCACGAAATCTGAGATCGCCTCGCGCGGGGTGACGCTGGCCTGCCACATGTCCGGAACCGTGCAGCGGAGCAGCGCGGCGCCGCGGCGGGCTCGGTCTGGCGCCCACAAGAAAGAAACTGGCTGCACTGGGGAGTAGGCGTCTGCAGCGCCGCTGCCGTCCTCCGGCACACCCCACACACTCATAGGGGTTGCGAAGCTCAGCTCCGTCTCCATCGCGGCCCGTGACGGGGCGCAGTAGAAGAGGGCGGGGTTGTCGAGAAGCCCGTTGGCGGACATGAGGCCACCACACCCCGTGCGCAGCGCCGCCTCCATTGCCGTGCTGACGTCGCTGATACCGCCGTTCAGGACCACCGGAATGGAGAGGTGCTCGCGCAGCAGCTTGACGTCCTCGAAGCGCACCGCGGCGCTCGGCCCGCAGGCCGGGGTGCGGCCGTGCACCGTCAACCACGACACCCCCGCCGCCTCGCACTGCCGCACAAAATCCACGCTGCGCCGCACGTCGTCCTTCACACGCATCTTGACGACGCACGGCAGGAAGGGCGGGGGCGCAGCATCAGCCGCCGACGCAGCAGCTCCGTCGAGACCGCCGAGGGCGGCGCTGCGGCTGCCGCAGCTTCCCGTGTGGTGGCCGCCATTGCTGATCGGAGTCACACCGTCTGGTGCGGCGTTGCGGATGCAGCGCACCATGTCGGCCACGAGTTCGGGCTTCTCCAGCAGCGCCGCGCCGATGCCCTCCTTCATGGCCCACCGCTGCGGGCACCCGCAGTTGAGGTCCACCGCGTCGCAGTAGGGACGCACGAGCAGCGCCGCCTGCGCCGCCGCCGGGCCGCTCTTCGCGGCGAGCTGCACGATGAGGTGGTCCTCTCCCGCGTAGCGCGCAAACTCGGCGTGTCGCGCGTGTGCAGACTTCACAAAGCTCTCGGCGATGAGCATGTGCGTGTAGCTGATACGTGTGCCCCACTCACGGCACACCTGCCGAAAGGCTGGACGACTGCAGCGGACCATCGGGGCTTGGATGAAGCAGAGGGCATTGTAGAGTCGCCACCAGCCCAATGCGTCGCCGTGGGCATGCGATGCTGCGTCGACGATGCATGGGGCACCGCCGGTGGCGTCCTCCTCGCTGTCGCGTGCGGGCGCGGACGCAGACGCTCCAACCTGTGGCGGCGGAGGCGGGCACGGCTCTGAGGGGTGCATCTCGGTCGCCGCGCTATCACGGAGGAGGGTGCCGTATTCGCGTGTGAGACCCGCCACGGCACCCGCGACGGCGCTGTCGGCGGCAGCGATGAGAGCGGGCAGCGAGACGCGACGAGGAAGATGGAGGGGGTCTTGGGCCCACGCCCGCTCATACGCTGGCCAGTCCTCGGCCATCTGGTGGGTGTAGGGGGGAGGGTGGAGGAGCTGGGAAAGGAGGCCAAGAGAACGGTAAAGCCGCCACAGAAGGCTGGCAGTCGGTGCGGCGTGCACGTCCTCCTTCGAATGCAGCTCCAAGCGGTGGAGGCGGAGAGAGAGAAGAAGAAGGATGCAGGAGCGGCGTGAGGGGCGGATGCGGAGAGTGGAGGAGGTGGAAGGTGGCGACGCGGAGTTGTCGGATGGGGGGGGAGGGGGGCGAAGTGGGCAGCGCATCAGCATTGGAGCAGGGAGCGCGCGGGGGACGCGCTGGTGCAAGGCGTGCGGTGTTTGTGTGTACTCTGTGTTGCCAGGACGCTTTCACGCCGTGGCGTTGCCCGTGCTCAGATCGTGTCGTCATACATACCTTCAGCAAGCACGCTAGGGTGAGGGGGGGGGGAAGCGGGGAGAGCCGCCGGGGTCGCAGTCAGGGGGTTAAAGAGCGGAGTCAGCATCGGATGGAGAGGAATCAATAGCGGTTCAGCAAAAGCAAAGCAGGTGCACACACACACACACACACACAAACACAGAATTCGCCGCACACAGCACCAGCGCAAAAAGACCGCGAAACAGACATCAAAGCCAAGATGCGGCACACATTTGATACTACAGCCATCACACACACACACACACACACACACACACGTTCCAGTACAAAAAGTGAAGCAGGAATGAGAAGAAGAGGGGAGGGGGGCTCGCACAGTCCACAGGTATAGTTGGGGCCATTCATGGCACATCAGCAAAAAGCACGAGCACTCGTCCATCGTCGTGGTATAGCGGAAGCGAAGAAGAATCAGAAGCGGGCACACCTCCTTTTGGAAAGAAGGACTCGGAACAAGAGAAAAAGCGGCATGTAGTACGGCACTGCACGGCTTCCCCAACGAGCGCGGCAGTCACGGGTGGTGCTCACACACACACACACACACACAAACATACCCGCTTCGCCGCCGCAGCGCATCATTTGCTCTCGGGTTTCTTCCAGATGAAATCGCACTCCTGCACGTGCGCATCAAACACGAGCTCGCCTGAGGTGAAGTCCGTGAACGTCTCCATGGTCGTTGTCTGGTAGCTCGAGCGCAGGATGAACTCGAGCACCTGCAGCACCTGCGACGGGTCATTCACCAACATCAACTCCGGCAGCGACGCGGCCCCGTCTCCGCGCAGATGGCGCGGGCTCGTCGCGCTGCCACCCCCGCCAGCACTACCGTCCTCGGCACCGGCCGCGTCGGTTGGCCCCTGCATGCGCGACTGAATCATCCGCTCGTTCGATGTCCGGATGATGGGGAAGCGCCACTCCGCCAGGGGCCGCTCGTGTGCCAGGCGCCACCGCGTCACCTCCTTGGACAGCAGCCGCACCGTGAAGAGGAGCCCGAGCTCGTCCGGGCCCGGCTTGGAGGCGTCCCCACCCATAGCACCGCTGCTGCCGCCCCCGTTGGCGTTGCTGTGGTTGCCGCCATCGCTGTTTGCGCTAATGCGGACCCACGTCGCCGCCGTCGCGTCCGACACAGGGCTGCCCTCCGCGCGCAGGGCCGAACGCGACAGGGAAGGCGAGGTGGGCGAGGCCGGCGAGGGGGCGGCGGCGCGCGTCGATGGTGGTGCACCTGGCGGCGCTGCGCGCGGCTGCGAGTGCGGCGACGCCGTGCTGCCCGCGCGCGTGCTGCCGACCAGTCGGTCGTTGGTGCTGACGCTCTGGTGCTGCGGGTCCACTGCCGCCGCGCTGGTGCCTCCTGCATCCGTGAAGCCAGGCGCGCTGCCACTTGGGAGAGCGCCGGGGCTCGGGGATGCGGCGGGCTGTGGTGCCGGCAGCGGGGGTGGGGGCTGCCGCGTGAGGCGCAGCTCGTGGTCGGACACCATCGCCTCGATCTCCTCCATGGCGCGGTTGTAGGCGACCGTGATGGTGGGGTTGTGTGTTTCGCGGACAGTGATGTGCACGCCGCCGAGCTTGTGCAGCACCTGAATGACGGGCACCACAAAGGGTTGGTCGTGCTGCCGCTGCAGCGCCGCCAGCTCGGCCGCCTCCGCCGCGGAGAGCTGCCGCGGCACCGCGCCGGGGGCGACATCGAAGGTACCGGGAAAGACCGCGGAGGTGGCGCCGGCGGACGTGCGGTAGGACGGCTCCAGGGCGTGCTGCTGCAGGTGGGCCTGCGACTGCCTCTGCTGCGCCTGCTGTTGAGCTGCTGGCAGGGTGGCGGAGCTGCGGCCCCAGAAGCTCGACATCACCGACACCGCGGAGGTGAGCAGCGTCGCGGCGGACGGCGCTATCGCGGCACCACCACCGCCCCCGCCTGCGGCGCCCAAACCGCCGCGGGGGGTGGTGTGGTCGCGCAGGGCGGGTGGGCGCGGCCCGACGGGGGACTGGAACTCGATGGAGTATAGGATGGCGTAAAGGAGGGCCGACAGCGCCGACGGCGTGACGCGCACCGGCCGCTGTGGTGCCGTGTCGCCCGCGGCGGGGAGCCCTGCAGGGGAGCTGGGGGCCGGGGCGGACGCGCTAGACGGCGTGTACTGAAAAATCTGGTAGTTCATGTTGTCACGCGCAGCGGACGTATCGACGTGATTTCTGCAAGTGCGCGTGTGCGTATGAGTATGTACGTGTGGGTTTGTGTGTGTCGTGTGGACCGCAAAGCGATGGAGAGTGGATTGAGAACGGCGCACAGACACCGGCTAGATCAACAGCAGCAGCGGCAGCGGAGGATAAGCACACACACACACATGCGCCAGCGCGGGAAAACAAACAAAAAATGTAGGGAAGCAGGCGGGGCGGGATGTGAGAGGTGCGAGAGCGGCGTGCTGGTTGATGCGCGGATGGAAGCGTCGGGGAGGGGGACAGGGTGAGGGGATGGGGAGGGGAGGGGTGCGTAGCGAAGAGAATGGCGTGACGTGAGAAGGAGCTGGATCGTGGCGATGCGGCGTCGTCGTTGATCCGCCTCGCTCTCCGTCGCACATTAGCGACGGGACTACGCCCAAAGGAAATGGCTTGTACTTTGAGTTTGTGATTGCAGACGCTGTAGTGTTCTGGGCGTCACGGCGGGGTAGCGGTGCACCCGCATCGAGCTTAGTCGCACATGCACGGGGCACACGAGAGACAACCACAGAGACACACACACACACACACACACACAAACACACCAGCGGAGATGAGCGCTGAGAAGAAGGGATGGGCGTAAAGAAGTCACCGCATACTCCCTCCTCCCCCTTTTGCTTCCTCTAAGAGCCCTCGCGCGATTCCCTTTCGAGCACCGCCACCAGCTGCGCGCGAGTGCCCGGAAACGCGACGAGGACGGTCTTCGTGCGCGAGGTGCCGCTCCGAACGAGACTCACATCGACGCGATCCGGCAGCGGCGCAGACGCCGCGGCTGACGCGGCACCGTCGACACGCCCTCCCTTCGGCTGCACCACGCCATCACTGCCGCCTGCAGTCGACGCCTCCTTGCCTTTCCCCCTTTTGCCCGACCTCTGGTCGCTGGCTGCAGGTCCTGCACCGGGGCGGCCGCCGAGTGCACCGGAGGCAGCAGCGCACGCCGCCGCGTCTGCCGCGGAGACCGAGGCGCACGACGTACCTTGCACGTATGCCGTTTCATCGGCGCGCATCGCCCGCAGGCCGCGCTCCACGAGCTCGTCCAGGAAGCGGACCAGCTCTGCGTTGGCCTGGCCCTCCACCGGCGGGGCGGCGATGCGCAGCTCGGCCTCTTCGGCGTCCGGGGTAAGAGGGGCGGCGAAGGCCGACGTGCGTGCGCCGGGCTTGGCGTGCACGGCGAGCAGATACCGGCCCGGCTGGGCCTGTGTGAGACTGGGAAACATGCGCCAACGCAGACACACCCACGTGGCTTGCATAAAGTGTGCAGTAGTGCACACAGGCGCTTGACGAGAGGGGGGAGACACGGGGGGGGGGAGGGAGGCGAGCGTAGGGGCGTAGTGAGGTGGTTGCGCCGACCAGCTGATTATGCGGTGCGCGCCTTGTTGTCGTGCTGACTTGTGATGTAGGTCGATGTGCATGTGGGCGGCAACTCTCACACGGAGGACAGCAAGACGGCAGGAGCACGCAGCGGAGGAGGGAAAGCGAAAGAAGAGGTGAAGCAGAATGGCAACGCGTGCTTGACGTAAGCGCTGTCCATATTCTGTCTTTCTCTGTTGACGCTTCCCGCTCTGTGCGCTCGTGTGCGTCTCGCACTCGGCACGTCCGCGTTGTGGTCCATTCATGAGCGCCTCTGTGCGTGAGGCAGACAGACAAGCGCCGGAGACTGAGGCTAAAGACGCCGGAGGCGCGCATTCGGTCGATGTGCGCATACTGGCTTCCCTCCCTACCCCTTACCCTCTTGCACACGTTTTTCTTTCTCGAGGGGGCGCCTCCGCTTTGGGGTTTCATGTGAGCGCGCGGTCAACAACGCGCATGATGCTTGCACGAAGCGAGACGCCGCTGGCGGTCGTCGCACACAAGTGGAGCATCGCCTCATCGCTGCCGGCACGCGTGTGCGTCACGCAACGCTCACACGTGCAGGCGAAATGGCCGCCAGTCCTCACGTGGCGCGTCGCGGGCACGCACGAGAACACACCAACAACAACCACAACCGAATGTCCAACGCCCTTCTCAGCGCTCTAGCAGGTTCCATCGTCCTGCCTCGGACGATATGTGACGGCTCTGACGTAAACTCACACAGTCGCCCGGGCGCAAGACGCTACTTGCGTTCCATGTCCGAGTAGACGTCCACCGTCACCCTGCGCCCCATGTGGTCCCGCCGGAGCGGAATGATGCCCTCCTCGTCTTCGGACCCCTCCTGGAAGACGTACTGGGGCACGGGGTAGGCCGTCTTTCCCTCCTGCGGCACGCGCTGCCGCGACGGGTACGGCACGCTGTTGTACACCGCGTCCATCTCGGTGGCCTCCTCCAGCAGCGCGGGCTTCTCGGGCTCCAGCACGGCCGCCTCCTCCTCCACCGTCGCGGGGCGCTCATCGAAGACGGCGCGGACGCCAAAGGGGTAGTCCTTTTCGTACACAAACCGGCGCACGTACTTCGCCGCACGGTCCTCGGGCGTGGTGTCGGGGTGGCTCATGTCACCCGGCAGCAGCACCGTCGCGACCTTCTGCTGCCCGTGCCGGTACAGCTCTGGCCGCACCTTGCGCGGCTCATCCCGGTTCGTCTTCCTCACGACATCCGCGAAGGTGGGGCACTCGTTGTGCAGCTCCGAAAGCGCGATGACGTTCGGGGTCGGCATGTTCATGATGCCGGCGTTGAAGCGGGCGAGCGCCTCCAGCGGCGACACCCACACCAGCTTCTCGCCAACGGTGGAGATGGTGTACTGCACGTCCGGGATCTTGTCGAGGGTGACAAGGTAGCTGAGGTTCTCAAACCGGAACGTCTCGCTCGTCGGGGTGACGATGGTGCGGAAGGGCATCAACTGCGAGAGGGTCGACTCCATGGGCAGCTCCAGCACGTCCATGAGCTGCCGCATCGCCTGGGCGTGCTGGTAGCAGATCATGTGCCACCGCTGCGGCCCGGGCGGCCCCTCCACCTCGGCGACCGCGCCGCCCTCTTTCGGGATGAGCAGCAGGTTGGCCTGCACAAAGAGGGCCCGCATGGCGGCGAGGCGGTGGTGCATGTCGGGCCATTGCGTCGTGACCCCGCGGCGGCGCAGTACCTTGATCCAGTCGTCCGACACGTCCTCCAGCGAGACGGGCGCGGAGGGCAGGATGAACTGATCCTTCACGTACTGCCCCTTCGCCTCACGGTACATCATCAATATCTTGTAATCGTTGTCCTCGCCGGCCTGGACCTTGGCGGGGTCGATGTGCTTGTTGTGCCCGACAAGAATCGTGCTCGCGGCGCGGCGCGTCGGGATCGGCTCCCCGAGCTTCGGCTTCTCGCCATACTCGCGGTCGGCGAACGGGACAGGGGTGGACCAGTAGTCCTTGAACTGCTCCTTGTACGGGCTCTGCTGCACCTCCAGCAGCAGGTTGCGCACACCCGGCTTGGCGCGGAAGTCGGGGCTCTCACCCGAGATGTTGAGCAGGAGACGCAGCACGCTACGACGCATCGGCTAAAGAGGGTGTGTGTATGTATGTGTGTGTGTGTGTGTGTGCAGGATGCGAGAAAGTGTGCGCGAGGGGGTGGGGTGGGCCTGGCAGGCACGTGCGCACCGCCGTCTGTGAAGAAGGAAAGCTGAAACAAACAACCAAAAAAAGGAAAGGGCGGCACCAGCAGTGACAAAAAGCCAGTAAAGGCAAAGAAACACGACAAGAGCGCACACGTAATGCGGTATCGAGCAGCCTTTTTGGGGGAGGGTCTGGGAAAGAGTGGGGAAGGGGGGGGGAGGGACGGATACTGTACGTACTGCAAGCTGGGTTGCACGTGTGTGTGTGTGTGGGGAGACGATAGCAGGTAGCTGGAGAGCTGTGCCACCTTGTGCACGTGCGTATGTTGCGCGTCTGGCTCGTGCGCTGCGAAGAGGAGCAAGAGGAAAGGGGAGGGGGGCTGATGCTGTGTTCCGTGCCGATACCGATACTGCCGTCGTGTGTGTGCACTAAGTACGTGTAGGGGAAATGGAGAGAAGGACGAGTGTGTAGACCACGTGCGGGCACCTGTAGGCACGCCACAGCATGCAACGCCAAAACACGGGTCTTGCCAACCACAGCGGCCCTCTCAGTAGCCAATCGCAACTCCCCGAGCCACCATACTGGATTGGGGGGAGGGAAGGGGAAGGGGGGGGGGCGGGGGCGGGGGCGCAACGTTGCGTGACACCAATGTAGTCTCCCCCTTTTCTCCCTCGGCCAAGTGACGTGCGCACCCCCAGCTTCACCGCGTGCGCAGTCGAGAAGAGTGTGCCGCGAGGCGACGTCGCTGCCGCGGGGAGCGGAGGGAGGCTTGAGCGACGGGGCACCTCCCACACGACCTTGCCAAGAGAGGTGAACGTACGCTGCGCATTCGGTGCATGGGCGGAGCTCTGCCGTGGCGTGTTGTGGCGGCTGAGATGCTTCTTCGCCTTTTTTGTTCTCGACATCTTGACGCGTTCACACAAGTGGCAACCAAGGGAGGGAGGGAGGGGGGGCAGGAGGAGGTCGGGAGCCCCGAAATCGTGACGAGGGCAAAGGGGGATTTAGGTCACGGCTCCATCTTTGCGGGAGGTGGAGGGTGGACGCAGAGGGGGGGGAGGCAGGGCAGGACACCGGCTGCTGCAGGGTACCCCAATGCACGGCACGCTGATCTGACAGCAAAGGCGACAAAAAAAAAAGATCGCGCAGGTGCACACAAGGGTGGCGTGTCGCGCAGAGCACCAGCGACGAGACCCAAGTGCGTCACGGGTGGAAGCGGGAAGGGGGGTGGGGGGGGGGTACACGGGGCAACGGCGTCGCGGCCTCACACTGAGATCAAAGACTCTGTGTATCGCAAGTCGTCGCCGTCCATAGTTGCGGTGATGCGCTTGTGCAGCACAGTGCACGCACGGGCCATTCCCTTCGTGGTACCGTGCGACATCAACCCTACTGCGCTCTATCTTCCTTGCGGCCCCCCCTTTCCCCCTCCGATACGCCCCCCTGCTCACTCGCCATTCTCGGTGGGGGCGTGTGCTCGCTTCATCAACTGTGCCCTGCGCCAGCGCGGCACCCATTCTTGCCATGTTGTTGCGCGTGCAATGGCACAGCCCGAGGCTCACCCACACCCCGAAGGCACCTCGGCCGCGGCCGCGGCCGGCGCCTTCTTCTCCCTCTACTCATCCATTCTTCCGACTCGTTGGAGGTCTCCCCGCTGCGGTACGATGGTGTGCAGCGTGGGGAGCGGAGGACGAACAAAAAAGAGTTCGTAAGAGAGAATAGAACGCGTCAAGACCAGCATCGCCTCCGTTGAACGGCGCTTCCTTCGCCTTTCCACGCTTTCCTGCCCCCCCCTTCTCCTTCCCTCCCCCCTCACCTCCGCGGGGCACCCGCTTGGCGCCACACTTCATGTCCACAATCATGTTGTTATACCGCCTCCTCACCACCACAATCACACACGAGAAAAAGGGGCGCACGGGCATACAGGCGAAGAAGCGAACATAAAGAAAATCACGCACAGAATGGCACGTACACAGACACACACACACACACTTACAGACACACTCGAGTAACACAACCCCCACGCTGACGCGCGTGGGCTCAAAGTGCATGGCCGTGAGGCGTCTAGAAGTCGCGCTTGGAGCGGAAGCGCGAGAGGGCGGAGCGGCGGTCGCGGTCGCGGTTGCGCTCGTTGCGCTCCGCACCCGTGATGCGCTGCCGACGGCCAGACGACTTGGCGCCGCGGCGCTCGTTGCCGTTGTTGTTCTTACCGCTGTTGTTGTTGCCCTTCTTGCCGCTGTTGTTGTTGTTGTTGTTACCGCCGCGGCTGCTGCGGTTGGCAAGACGACGGCTGACGGCGGTCACGGCGTTTCCACCGCGGTGACGGCCGGCATCCGTGCGGAAGCGGCGGCGGCCGCCGCCCTGGGAAGACTGGTTGTTGTTGTTGTTGTTGCCCCCGTTGCCGCCGTTGCCCCCGCGACGGCCGCTGCTGCGGCGGCTGACCGCGTTGCTGCTCGCGTTGCTGCCGCCCCCGTTGCCGCGGCGACTGCCGCGCGAGCTGCTGCTGTTGCCGCTGTTGTTGTTGCCACCCCGCTGCTGCTGCTGCTGCTGAGGCTGGCTCTTGTTGCCGCTGGGGCGGCTGGTCGTCTTGTTGTCACGCTGGCGGCGGCTGAGCTCGCGACCAATCTTCTGCTCCTTGATGATCTCAGAGAGCGGGCGGTCGGCAATTTCCATTTTCTTGGCTGTGTGTGTTGTTGTTGTTGTTGCTGCTGCGGTGACGGTAGGTACAGCGAGGGAGGGAGTGTGAGAGAGCGGTGACAGCGATGACGTGGGAGTGGTGGAGAAGGAGGAGGTGCGCGTGGCTTGCTATGCTGCTGTAGGGAGGCACGCGTAACGGGGGAAGGTGGGAGGGGCGGAGAGGGCAGAGGAGGGGTACGCCGCGGGTTGATGGCGGTGATGGGGAGGCGGAGAGAGGCACAGGTGCAGGTCGAAGCGAAAAACGCAACAGGTGAGGTAAGGGGAGGTGGGGGTGGGGTGGGGGTGGGGGAAGGGGAAGAGATGCCCGTGAGGCTTGACCTCGGGCGGTACGCGCGCGGCGGGCGAAGGAGGGCACGCGTGCAACGGACGCACAAACCGGTGGCAGCCGCGACACGGCAAGGCGTTGGCACGGACCGCGCGGGGGATGCTGCGGGAGCGATGCGGGTGGAAATGCGTGGGAGTTGCACGGTATTGAGTGTGGAGAGGTCCAGTTGATGCTAGCAGGGGAAATAAGACCTGCTCGTCTGCACCGTGGTAACACCGGAACTCGAAAGCCCCCGTCGTGCGTGGGTGTGGTGGTAGGGGGGCGGGGGGTTTGGGTGGGTGGAGGCGATGAACGGAGAAGAGCCAGTGTACGAGCGGATGAGATGAAGTAAGACAGAGGAGGAGGGGAGAGGGGGGCAAGGAGGGCGACGAGGCGTGATGAGAGCCACCCCACCCCCCACTCCTGCGTGGGGGAAACAAGTCCGCAAATCTGAGCACGCCGGCTTCGCTGACGTCCGGTCCAGGAGCCGCCCGTTGACTGGCGCAGGTACGCCTGTTCCGTTTTAATCAACCCAACCGCATGATGCTGGAAAGAGAGAGAGAGCGCAATGCTGACGCATGACGAGATCGGCGGAGTAGGTGGGTTGTACGCGTCGAAGCAAGCGGCACCCCCTTTTGCAGTGCGCGGGAGCGAGTGACCCTGGTCGTGTTCGACTACTCAGCGCCGACACGTCGTTGATCTTTTTTTCTCTCTGTTCTTTGGTTGGCGTCAGTGCGGTACTTGTTGTAGCGCGACGTGATGGGAAGAGAAGCGAATGCGACACAGCGAGGGGTGTGCTTGTGTGGGTGTGGGTTTGGCATAAAAACAGCAATGAAGAGAACGCGGCGAGGGGGGGGGGAGAGAAGAAGGGGGGAGGGGGAGGAAGGGGATGGGGCGGCGGCTCGGGGGCACGATGTACGCATGAGGGCCGCTGCCCGTCCGCGGCGAGATCCCCGTGGCACCGCCCCCCCCCCGTCATGCCAGGGAACGTAGAGGACAGGGCAACAACGGGGACTGCACACCAAACGCGAAACATACACACATACTCCGTAACAGGAGGAGGAGGAATGGAAGCAGTTACACGCACGGGCAAGTCGCAAGACAAGTTTGCAAGAGCACAGAGGTGGAGAGCACGCCGGCGTTGACCTTGTCTGCCCTCTCCCCCAACCTCTCTCGCTCCCACCTCAGCCTATCCTGTCTGCCCGTCGCGTGTCCCTGACTTTATGACTTCTCTACAGCGCGCAGTCAGACCTGGCGCGGTCGCCCTGTAGCCGCTCCGCAGAGCGGGGAGCAGGCGACGAGGAGGGCCGAGAACGAGAGCAGAAGAGAGTCAGAGGGCAGGCGCAGGACGGAGCGCACGGGGCGGCGTAAAGCGAGAACGCCGAAGGCGTCACCTTCGAGAACGCGGAGCCGACGCCGCGTGTGCGTGCCACCCGCTCTCGACCCCTCCCCTCCTCCGCCAACACGCACACAACACGGAAAAAGAAAAGGAGGTACACGGCGAGGAAGGGGCTGCGAAGCGTTCAGACGAGCTTGTGCGCAACAAGGGCGGAACGGAAGCGAGATCGATGGCACGCGATGCGGGCAGGCTGCACTGGCATCAGTCAAGGAAAGGGGGGGGAGGGTGGTGAGGGGACCGTCTTCGAGTTGGTGAAGAGAGGAAGAGGGTGTTGTGGGAGTGTTGGGGCAGCAGCGCAGGTGCGCCCCAGAAGCACGCGCACGTATGCCACGTACACCAGTGGGGAAGAGGAAGGAGGGTGGGCTCTGCAGTAGCGCGCGCTTGCTATCCTTGCAGCACGGAGGTTTGCATCCGCGTTCGCTGTTCCATTTACGATCCAAGCATGCAGGTGCGGCTGTGAGCAGGGACGGGACGCCCCGACGCGACGTGCCGACGCCGATGATGCCAGTGAGTGAGTGAGTGAGCGAGCGAAACACAGAGCGAGAGAGGGCGCGGCGCGGAGGAGGGAACGAAAAGGGCACGAGACACTCAAGACCGGGCACAGGCACGAGGAAAGGGCAGACACGGCGAAGGGGGGGGGGACGCCAAGTCCAACAGAATCGCCGCTATCAACGCCCTCACTGTGTCTCATCAGCGCAGTTGCAGCGTTGCCTCGCATATTTCGCACTTGCGGTTGCCGTAGCGCTGCTCGAAGGTGCAGGCGGGACACTGCACCATGACGTTGCGGTTCGGGTCGAGCGTGGCAGCAGGCGAGCTGCCACCAGCACCGCCACCATTGCCGCCGCTGTGGAGTCTTGCACCGTACATGCCGCCCGCCGCGTTGGCTGATGCCGATGCGGGGGGGCTAGACCCTGCTCCGTCTGTCGCGTACGTCGGGTTCGCCGCGAAGCGCACGTGCGGGTCGGTGTACCCGGCTACCATCGTTGCCGGAGGCGGAGGCGTGGTTGTTGCCGCACCGGTGCGCTGCTGTGCCGCCATGTGATGCTGTGAGGGTGGGTTCGACCACAGGTCACCGCCGTACTGCTGTTGCGGAGTTTGGCGAGGAGAGTACGCACCGGGGAGCGGCGGAGTGACCTGCTGCTGCTGCTGCTGCTGCTGCTGCGTGTGTTGCGTGTAGGGTGACGCCGCCAGCGGGGGTGCGTGGTACTGCGGCATCGCCGGCCACTGGCTCTGCTGCGGGGGTGGCAGCGGCGGCGCCGACATCGCGGGCATCGAGGTCACGGAGGCGGCGGCGGGCGGCATGGGGGATGCTGAGGCAGGCAAGGGCATGCTAGGCGCGCCGCTGCCCCACGCGTTTGACGCTGGGGTGGCGGCCGGTGCGTGCCACGGCGCCGTCGGCTCATCAGAGCCCACCGTCACCCCAGTGGCGCTGCGGCGGTGCCGACGGAAGTAGCCGTCCGGTGCTGCAAACGCGGCGTCGGCCGCCGCGTCCACGGGGCTTGGCGCCGGCTCATTCCCGTTGACGCCGCCGCCGCCCGTGACGACAGCCGGCGTGCTGTTGCTGCGCTCGCGCTGGAACCCTTCCACGGCAAAGTGCTGGAGCTGCTTCATTAGCGAGGCATTCTCATCCTTGACCCGCTTCAGCTCCCGCCGCAGCGTCCGCTCATTCTCCTCCGCCTCCAACTGCTTGACGAGCAGCATGGTGCGGCTCTCCTGCTCCGTCTCCTCCTGATAGTCCAGCATTTCCTGCAGGAGCAGCTCGATGTCCTCTTTGCTCAGCACGTCGTTCGACAGCAGCTCTGCCACGCGCCGCTGCATCGTTGTGCGGGCATCGTTGCGGCGGCTGCGCATGTCGACCCGCTCCTTCATGACAGAGACCTCGTGGGTGGACATGCCCTTGGTCTTCATCATTTCCTCGCTCTCCTGCTGGATGAGGGCCATGCGGGACAGCAGCGAGGCGTTGTGCTCCACCTGTTCCCGTAGCCGCCGCTCCACTCCCTCCGTCGCACGCTGCACCGCCTTGTCGACGTGCACCTTCACTTCGGGGCTGAAAAGATCGACTTCTTGGGTCCGCTGCTGCAGCTGCTGTAGCCGCTGCTGCAAGCTCTGAGCCGAGCGCGTCAGCCCCGCGTTTTCTTCGCGCAGCTGCGAGCACTCGGTGCGCAGCAGTTCCATGTTCGCCTGCACGGCCACCAGCTGCCGCTGCGTCGCCGCCTCGCGCTCCCGGCATTCGGACACTTCCTGTTCCTGTGACGTCATGCGTGCCCCGCGCACGTGCGACTTGGCCGCGGCGTCCTCCTTCATCGCAAGCAGCGCCTCCCGCGCTTCGGTGAGACCACGCTGCAGCTCCGCTGCTTCCTGCTCTGAAGCGCGGCGCAGCGTGTCAAGCTCGGCGTTCGCTTGCGTCAGGTCCGCCTGCAGCCGTGCGTGCTCTGCCGCCTGGGCGCTGCTCTCGGCCGCCGCCGCAGACGCCGAGCTGGCGTGTGCTGTGGCCTCGCTGACAGCCGCTTCGCTCTGCGCCAGCTGCGACTGCAGCTCGGCAATGCGGGCATCCTTCTCGCGTGTCGAGTCGCGCATCTCTGCGAGCTCGGCGCGCTGCGTCTGGATCTGCGTGAGGAGCTCGTGCAGGGACTGGTCGATGTTGGCGAAGCGGTCACTGGAGGTGGTGTACTGCTCGAGCTGGTTCGTCTTTTCCGCGAGCTGCACGCGCAACTTTGCGACTTCGCCCTTGAGACCTTCGTTCTCGCAGCGCAGGTCTTCCAGCTTGAGGAGGCCGGTGCTCTGCAGCTTTTCACGCAGCGCCTCGACTTCGATCTTGAGCGACTCATTCTCGTAGACGAGCTGCGACAGCAGCCCAGAGTCCGCCGTTTCGCGGTTCAGAATCGAGTTGGTTGGCGTGTTCATGACTGCCGCAGACGCTCCAGCGGGGCGGGGGGTGGTAGTGCGAAGTACGGGACACGAGAGGGGACGGGACAGGGGGGGGTTACGAGGAAGCGGGGGATAGGTCAGAGAAGAAGAAAAAGGGAAGGGTGGCGGTTGGAGGGGGGAGGGTAGGGGGGAGGGAGGTGTAGGGCGGCAGCACAGTCAGGGAAGAGGAATACTGGGCCAGCTGAGGCACTCGACTAGACACGCACTGACGTATGCCGGAAAAAGAAAAAAACTGCGGCAAACTTGCGCGGAGAAAAGAAAAGGAGGAGTTGCAGATGCGCGCGCGCGTGTGCGTGCGTGTGTGTGTGTATGGTTAACAGCAAAAGATGGAGAGATCGCGGGGGTGAGGACAGAGAACGCGACACAGAGCGTGTGGGAAGGAAGGGAGTGGGGAGATTAGGTTGGGGGTGACTAAGCAGTCGCCAGGCGTGATGTTGTTGTCGCTTGTTTGGCTATACTCGGTGCCAGACGGAGTTCCGGAATCTCGTGCGTGGTGGGGCTTGCACGACCTCAGACCGGCCCACGTGCCTTCGAGTGCCAGGCAGCCGCCACCATACGAGCTCGAAGAGATCCACCGTGCGGTGCACGCTAGTAGGAGACGACAACCAAACGCACTCGAAAGCACCCTGTCGTGTCGCTGCTCCCGTGCACAACAGACTTCTCGCGGCAGGCGTGAGTGTTGTCACTTCTCTTTGTTCTGTTTTTAGTAGTGGGAGGCGCTGGCAAGCACATCCGAATACACCAAAAGAAAAAAAGGAAGCGAGCACGCGCGCTGCGTGACAGCCAAACGGCGTGGAGGAGCATACATTCACCGGCACGCACACACGCAGGTTTGTATGTATGCGTGTGTGCGTGTGTCTTGAAGGGGCATCGCGGCAGAACGGCGGGAAAAAAAAAAAACAGCAACACCACCACCACAACAGCGTGGGGACGACGATCAGCAGGAAGGCCACGTATCGACTCGGAAGACAGAGAGGGGGACAAGAAGCGGAGAAGAGGATGCCCAGACGGCATCACCGGCAAGCGTGCATCGCAAGGGGGAGAAAAGGAGCAGTGCCTGTCGTCAACGACAGCCGCACAACGAAGCAAGCGAAAATATCCGCTTCCCTTCTCACGCAGTGGGGCGCAAAGGGGGGGGGGCAGGCGCGTCTTGCGGCACCGGCGTATGTATAAGACACGGGCAAGATGCACCACCCACGCAGCAGGAAGAAGCCAACAACGGCAGCAGAAACACACCGACACGCAAACCCGTACACACACACACACACACGGGTGAAAGGGCAGAGCCGAAGAGGGGCGAAAAGGGGGCCGGAGGGAACACAGGACCTCGCTGTGAGTGTGCGAGGGAGGCGGAAAGGTGCCAAAGCGTACAACACGACACACACACACACATAAGACAGAAGCGTCAGAGCCTTTCACCACCACCGTGAACACCATGACGACGACCCGACACTGGCCAAGCGCCGAGAAAGCACAGAGAGAACAACGAGGGTCCAGTCGACCCCCTACGCACCCACCCCCCACTCCGTCTACTGTGATGGGGCAGGGGGAGCTGAAGACGGGTAGGCAGTGGAGGCCCGGACACGCGGTGGCCGCTGACTGTGCAGATGGGCCTGCATCATCTGCAGCTGCTCTTCGTCCTCGCCGTGGCCAAATGCGGCGGACTCGCCGGCGGCAGTGCTGCCACGCGACGGCGTCGGCTGCACCGCAGACGCCGCCGCCGTGCTCGCTGTGTCACCCGCTGGTGTGGCACTGACGTTGACGAAGTCGGCCGAGCTGTAGCCACGGAAGAGGTTCTGCGGCAACGGCCGCGTCGGCGGGCAGCTCACCGCAGGGCCGCGGCGGGGCATGAGGGACGTCTTGGGCGTCGCGTACCCATCGCACCACCACCGCCCCTGGCACACCGTCACATACAAGGAGCCCATAATGCAGATAAGGAAGAAGACGCCGAGGATGACAAAGCAGGCAATCATCCACGGCGGACAGCACTCGCACGAGCCCATGTTGCGCCCCCACGGGTCGCTCTTCTTCTTGCATGTTGTCGCCACACTGCAGCGGCAGTGGTACTGCGCCGGCGCCGTGTCCGCGCAGAAGTACTCCCCGTTGAGGTACACGTTGTTGGCGGAGAAGAGGTTGAGGTTGACGCCGAAATTGCTCTGGTCCTGCAGTTGGGCGCACTGCGGCAGTCCGGAGGCGGCGGCAGCAGCAAACAGCACGTGCGGCCCGCAACGGCGCAGAGCCGCGCCAGTGCCCGTCGGCGCTGATGCCCGGAGACCGATGTCGCCTGAAGGGCCAAGCGAGAGCAGGACCACGCACAACAGCGACAGCAGCGCGAGAGTGGTGGTGGTGCGCCGACATTGCCGCATGCCGCCCCACGGGCACGCCGTTGACATTCACACGGCGCTGCTGATGACTAGATTGTGTGTGTGTGTGTACGTCTGGGATGGGAGGGGGGGGGGAGAATGCACAAGGATTCCTTCAGGAGTTAACGTAATTCTCAGGCAAGCGAAGGTAAACGCGAGACGGAGAAAGAAAGACAAGACCAGAAAAAAAAGTGTTGTGGGACACGCTGAGCGAGTGTTTAACGCGGCAGTACAGGTGTTTGTACGTGCGTGTGTGTCGGGTGGGGTAGTGTTGCACAAGGCTATGCAGAGATCACCACACCCAGAGAAGAAAAAAAGTGGACAGGGAGCGGGTCGATGTGAGAAAAGAGGTGGGGAGGTCAGTGATGGAGAAGCAGAAAGGCAATGGCACACGACACAACGCGTCAGAAAGGGAGAGCGTGCGCCGAGCGTGTTCATGTGGGTCCGCGGCCGTCGCTCCACCTCGGCCACCTGCAACTAGAATGCTACAGAGCGCCTCTGGACGTCTCTCCGGCTTGTGTTGCAGCCGAGAGCACTTGTCGCTGGTGTTTGCCTCCATCACCATCGCAAACTCGCATCAGCTTTTTTCTTTGTGTGTATGTGCTTGTGTTTATGTGTGTACCTGTGTTTTGTGCAGCTGCGCATCTCAGTAGGGCCCTTCTTGTGCCCTTCTGAGGGGCCGGACGATGCCGCGCCCCGCACATGCCGCAAAACCCAGCTCCACCCACACATGTTCTCTGCGTGAAACACGAGAAGAGGCGCTCCATGTGCGCCACTTGGACACCCACAGCTAGATGTGCTGGAGCAGGTTGTCTAGGGTGCCGCTAGTCGTCACCGATTCGCGGAGCACCGCAGTCCCCGCTGGCGCGATGCTGTCGGCGAGGCTAGCGCCGCGCGGTCGCCACCACGTGAGCTCGGCGCTGCGGTTGTGCACCTGCACGGCTAGCCGAAACAGTGCGGGAGACTTGCAGCCCACATCCAGACTCGTCTCATGCGCCACCTCGTCCACAGTGCGCTGCACGTGGAAGATCAGCGTTGATCTCCACTCGTACTGAGGTGGCCGGCGCACCTCCAGCACGGCGGGCAGACACGTCACATGTGTCGCGGCCACCTGCAGTGCCTGCTGCGCGAGCCGATGCGGCCCGAGTGCCCGCGTGACGGCCGCCGTGATGTATGCGCACCAGCTGTGGTGCACGAGGAAGGCGAGAAGCAGAAACGCGCTGGTCTTCAGAAAAAGCGCGTCGGACACGCTGCCGGGCCCCGCCGGCCTACCGTCACTCCCCGCGTTCTCTGCAAGGTCTGCCACCGCGGCGGTGGCCGGGACATCGGCAGGCCGCGTGAAGAGTGGCTGGAAGATGCCCTCTGATATCCACGCATCCTCGGCAGTGTACAGAGCAGCTGCAGCGGCATCCGCGGAGTTGACTGCAGCAACGTCGCCGCCGCCGCCGCCCACGGGTGCAGCGGACCACCGCTCGTACGCCTCGGCCGACACCGCACCGTAGCGTGTGGCCGCCGCGCCACCGCGTGCCCCCTCTGACAGTGAACTCGTCACCCGCTCGCACCACACAAGCCCAGCCACAACGCTCGCCGCAGGCACCGCCGCCACAGCTCCCTCTGCGGACGGTTGAGTCTGCGGCTCGTCCCTCGCACGCTTCCGCGCCGGAAAGCCTGCGGGTCCCTGCGCGGGACGCAGCATGAACAGCGTCGCCGCGTCCGTCGCCGCGTCCGTCGCCAGCCTGTCACCCACGGCCGCAAGGCGGTCTGCCACGACCTGCGGAAGAACCGAAAAGACCAGTGCCTCGGCGCTGTGGCGCGGCGTGTGCGGCGGCACGGCGCGTGACAGAGAGACACCGCGGTAGCTCGCACAACAAAACCGCGCCGCTGCGCTGGCTGTGGGGGCGGCAGCCTGCATGCTCAGCACCATCTGCGCCACAGCACGCAGGAGCACCGGTGCGGGGAAGACAGGCGGCGTGGGCGCCTCTGTCGGCTGCGGTGGTGCTGGTGGCGAAGCTGCGGCGGCCGCACTCGCGAGCGGATCTCCGAGCGGGGCCGCGTAGGCTGGGAGTCGCTCAAAGCCAGCGCAGTACGCACGGCGGGCTAGCAGCACCCCGCTCGGGACCAGCTCGTCGGGCCCTGGGGACGCAGGTGCGCTGGTTACCGCAGTGCCGACTGCAGAGCGTGCGGACGCCGCGCGTTGTGCGGCCTCTTCGAAGTCCGCGATGCGTCGAAGCGGCACTGGCGGGTGCTCGGCGACGCGAATGTGCGGCAGTGCCAGCAGCCCTTGTGACGCCTCTGCTGCGCCCAAAGTAGCAGCACTAGACGACGGCGCAGAGCGGCTGGTGTGCGCCGCCCACGCAACCGGGGAGGGGGTGACGAAGCGCAGCTGGTCGGCGGCGCGCTGGAAGGCGCTCTGCTCCGTGATGACCGCGTAGGGGTGCACCTGCGGCCCAATGCGGTACAGCAAATCACACTGCGCGGAAAGGCAGATGAAAGGGGATGGCGACGCCGAGCCTGTCCCTGCCGCTGTTGAGGGCGATGGTGACGGTGGCGGGGCTCGACGCGGCGGTGCGTCGACTTGATGCGCACCGCTTGACGACTTCATGGGGGTCGCTGCAACGTAGCTGAGGTCTTGGCGTGGGTGCGGGCGGGTGAGGACAGGTAGCCTTGGTGGTGGCGCGCAGCCGGTGATGAGCTTGCAAGCGGGGGGGGGGTGGGAAGAATGGGGGTAGGGGGGTCGCTGCGCAGCGCAACTGGGTGAGGGGGAAACGTAAAGCGGTCAGAGACAGAGTGGGAAGTGATGGCCGTAGTTCGCAGCACGGCACTCACACCTGCACACTTCGCGTGGCGATGAGGACACGAGGGTGGGGGGCGCAAGGGGGCAGGGGGCACAGCAGCCACGTTGGACTGAGGCAGCAACAGCGGGCGCTGACAAACCTTGAGAGCACCGGTGAATACTGAAAAAAACGTCTGAGAGGAGAAAGTTTGTAAGAGTCTGTTAAAAGGAACGAAGACACCACGCTGTTGCAGTGCTTGGAATACACCCCTTTCAAACACACACAAACAGGCACCCACCTTTACACGCGCAAATATGGCATCTGTGCTCGCTCGTCACACCGTCTGATCGGCGACTTCACTGCCGTCCTCGTCGTCGTCGTCCAAGCCGGAGATGTCGAAGTCGGGATTGGCGTCGTCGTCGTCATCGTCGTCCTCGGCTGCCCCGTGCGCCACGCCTGCGCCGGTACACGGCGCAGCAGCAGCGCCGCCGCCCAGCCGCTGATGCACCAGCGGGTCGATGATAGACCCCGTGTCCGCGAGTTGCCACAGCGCCGCGCCGCCCTTCGCGCCAGCACCACTCTTGCTGACACCGTTGTCCATCCCGACGCGGTCGCTCTCACCGGCCTGCGTGGCCTCTGCGGGGGTCTGGAGCAGGGTGCGACAGAGCGCCGTCACGGTGGCCAGCGCCGCGTTGTTCTCTGCGTCACGCGGGTCGTGGTACTTGCGCCGCAAGCACTCGTACAAGGCCTGCCGCAGCGCCGAGACAAACGCATAAGTGGCGCCGTCCACGTGCACGGCAACCCAGCTGTCCACGACGCACAGCGACAGGTCGGCGTGGTGGGTTGTCGTCGACTCGGAGGCCCCGAAGAGCAACAGCGCCCACAGACTCACGGCAGAGAGGTTCGTCACGAAGTCCATGCGCACGTCGCGCAGGCCGAAGACATCCTGAAAGACGTAGAAGAGCGCCGGCAGCGGCGGCGGGGGCGGGGGCGGGGACGAGGTGTCCGCAGTCCGGCCCGGTGGCGGCGCTGCTGCGGCGCGTGCGTTGGTCTCGGCCGTGGGGTTGTGTGGGCCGCCGACACGACGGCATACGCTGTCCTTCGTTGGGGAGATGACGCTGAAGTGCTTCGTGCGCAGTTCCACCCGCTTCACCCTCACCTCACGCCGGTTGCCCGACAGCGCCTTCGCAGGCGGACGCAGCACCGCGACGTTGGGGAAGAGCGCCGCGCAGACGCACGCCTTCACCAGGGCGACGTCGAGGCTGTGCCGGGAGAGGGCGCTGGTGTCCACGCAGAGCGCGCCGTGGTACACCGCTGGCGCGGCGGCGCTGGCTGTGTCAGTGGGTGCCGCGCCTGCCGCACCGCTTTCCCCCGTCACCGGCTGCTGCAATGCTTCGATTCCCTCGCCCTGTGTCTGGTCTGCAGCCGCCGCCTCCTCCTCCTGGAACTCCGTGATGAGGCCAGCATCGCGAAGAATGCCGCGAAACTGCATCTTGTACTTGGAGATGACGCGGAGGTTGCCCTCGTGAAGCAGGTTGAAGCTGGCAAACACACTGCTCTCGCCGTTCGCGCAGAAGGCGTTGTACGCGTTCAGAAAGCTGATGTGGTCGCTTTGCGAGCCACGCGAAAAAAGAAAGCGCTTGTGCCGCGACATCATCCCGTGCTCGCGGCTCGCCACGTAGGGTGACACGTCGGTGCACGCGGCGACTGTGAGAACCGAGTCGAGGCACTGCAGGACGGCGCCCATGATGATCATCTTGCCGATGCGCGGGTCGCACGGCAGCAGCGCCAGGTACTCGCCCAGCGGCGTTATCTTGTCGCCGTGCCCCACCGCGCCAATGCCGCGCAGCAGCTGCAGCGAGGCCTCCACGTTGCCCGTCGCCGGCGGCTCAAGGAAGGTCTGTAGAGTCTCCTTAGGGTTGCCGTAGCCGAGGGAAAGCAGCTTCAGCAGCACCTGCATGAGCGGCACGCGGTGGATGTCGGCCTCCGGAAAGGCCGGCAGCGAGTCCCACAGCTCCTTCGTAAAGAGGCGGTAGCACACGCCACCCTGCGTTCGCCCAGCCCGCCCCTTGCGCTGCGTCCCGTTCGCCTGACTCGCATAGCCGAGCTTGAGCTGCGTGGAGTACACCGGAGCCGCTGCTGGCGCCGCGCTCGCCGCCGTGTCCGTGGAAAGTTCGTCAAGCGGCACGTACGCGGCGTCGCGGCGGCGGCCGCTGGCTGACGTGCTGGGCTGCCGCTTCTGGTGCCGGATGCTGGCGCGGCTTGCCCATGCGGTGGTCTTGATGAGGCCCGTGTCGATGACGACGGCCGCGTCGTCGATCGTGATGCCGCTCTCGGCGATGTTCGTGGCCAGCACCACCTTGACCATCCCTGGCGGCGGTGGCAGAAAGCACTGCCGCTGCTTCGCCGCGTCGACGGAGGAGTGCAGGAGGATGATGTGGAAGCGCGGCCCGTCGGCAGGCAGCGCGTAGGGCCCCGAGTAGTCCTGGATCGCTGTCATGGCCGACGTCAGCTCTTTCCAGCCCGGGAGGAAGACGAGGATCGACTTGCCCTCTGTACTGCCCTGCAGGTCCACCTGCACGGCGCGGTGGACCAGGTAGGCAATGAGGTTGTAGTCGGGGGCCAGGGTCTTGCTCGCCCGGTCCCCGCCGAGGGCAGCCACGCTGCTCGAGGCCGCCGGCGTCAGCGTGTTGCCGGACGAACCCTTCAGCGGCAGCTTGTCAAACGCGGGAGAGTAGAACTTGGCCGCGGCCGCCTCGGTGGCGATGTCCTGCAGGTAACGCACGGCCACGGGGTACACGGCCCCCTCCACCTGCACCACCGGCGTGTCGGCGCCGAAGTACCGCGCAAAGACGTCGGCCTGCAGCGTCGCGCTCATCAAGACCACGCGCAGCCGCGGGTTGCGGGGGAGCAGCTGCTTCACGAGGGCCAGCACCACGTCGCAGTTGATGTCGCGCTCGTGCACTTCGTCGATAATGAGGTGCGACACGTGCTCGAGGTCCGGGTGCGAGGAGAGACTCGCTAGCAGCACGCCGGTGGTGCAGATGGTGATGTGCCGCCCCGGCCTCGAGTCGAGGCGCACCGCATAGCCGACGTCTCTGCCGACGGCGCTGAGCCGCTCCTGGGCGATGCGCTCCGCCACGCTGAAGCTGCTCAGGCGGCGCGGCTGCGTGACGAGGATGTTGCACAGCCCCCCGCGGCCGGCCTCGATCTCGCCGTCCAGAATGTACTGCGGCACCTGGGTGGTCTTGCCGCACCCCGTCGTCCCGCACACAACCGTCACGCGGTGCTGGGCAATGGCGTCGAGCAGCTGCGCTCTGACGCGGGCCATGGCGAGGGTGGAGCGGCGCGGGTGGAACAGGGTGAGGTAGGTCGGGTCCTGCCGCAGTACCGCGAGGTCGTGCTGCATGGCCGCCGCGTACGCCGGGTCCGCGGCAAACGCGCGCTCGCTGAGTCGCAGAAGTGTCTGCTCGCTGAGCCCCCGCGCCGGCACGTCCAGCGCATCGCCTTCGGCCGCGTCAGCGTCCACCTCAGAGTCCGGGCCGGACGACCCCACCGAACTGCCCTTCTCCGCTGCGCCTGCATTCTTCTCCGCGGCAAGCGCGAGGGCCTCTCGAGTCTGCCGCTGCTGGAGCACGACGGGTCCGAGCCGCGTCTGCAGCTGCCCGACCAGCGCGGCAGGCAGTGCGACGGACGGAACGGCCTCCGGGTTGATGGAGGGGTGCGCCTTCACAAACGCGTGCACCGACTGCAGCTGCGAGTCGTGCAGGAGCAGCTCGGCAATGGCGCTGCTCAAGGCCGCGCGCTGCGCCTCGAAGCGGTTGAGGCCCGTCGCCTCGCAGGTGAGCCCGTTCAGCGAGAGTCGGCAGCGGTAGCCGTGCACTCCACCGTCGCTGCTGTCGCTGCCGCTCTTGTTGCCACCCCCCACCTTGGCAAAAGATGTCCTCGGCACGAAGCTGTCGCTGCCGAAGAGGAGCAAACTGAACTTGACCACCTTACGGTAGCTCGGCTGCAACTGCTGCAGCACCGCGTTCAGCGACGCGCCGGTGAGTGCGGCGCCGGCGCTTTCCTGTGCCGCCGACGCAGCCGGCGCCTCTGTACTCGCGGCTCGCGGGAGGTCAGCCGCACTAGCATCGGTGCTGCCGCCGGAATGCCAGCGGGGCGGGCGGCTGGACGAGCCCCGCGTGTCCACTGCGTCGGCGCGCAGCTGCTCCAGAATGCCGATGGCGTGCGTGGCGCAGCGGGACCGGGCCATCTTCGCCGTCGCAGCCACACCCTGAGCCGCCAACCCGCTCTGTGCATTGAGCACGTATGTCGCGACGTGGAACTGGCTCAGCACATGCACGCACGTGATGGCCCCCGAGCCCCCTGGCATGTGCTTGTTGAGCCGCTGCAACGCAGCGTCGTGGGAGGACGATGCCGCCCCCAGCCGCATCAGTTCCGCGGCCCGCTGCGCCACGGGGTGCGGACACCGCGGCAGCTCTCCGGCCGCGTACAGCTTGAGCTTCTCTGCCGCCTGCGCCGCCCGCACGAATGCGTCGCACGCGGTGACAAAGGTGTCCCAGGACGCAAAGTGGTGTGGCTGCGGGACGATCCGGTGCCCCTGCCTCGCAAACTCCACCAGCGGCGGCGGCAGCGATCTCTCTAGCGAGTCGAAGGAGGCGAGGAGCGACGCACTGCCCTTGCTCGTCAGGTAGTCCATCAGCTGCTCTGCATGCATGTAGCAAAGAGCGCGAGAGACCTTGGCCCGCGTCGCCTGCCCCAATGCGTACAACTCCACCACGACAGTCTTGCCGTCGGCCCCACGCACAGAGACAGTCAACTCCACCGCTATTCGCATGGCCAAGCTGTGCGGGACGTTGTAGGCTACCGGCTCACTCATCTCCACCTTCACCACCCCACCACCACCACCGCTGTCGTGCTGTCCCTGCTGATCGCCGCCCGACATGGCCACGACGCGCGCCTCGGCTTCAGGATCAATATGGAGTGGGTGCACGCTCGCGGTGCCCAGCATCGCACCGCCCGGCAGCGACGCACGACGCGCCCGCCGGTCACTCTTCGAGCCTGTCTTGTTGGGCTGTTGCTTGAGAAAGCCGTTCAGCGTTCGGCGAAGCGCGGGCTCGTGGGGTGGCATGTGCACCGCCTTCTCTGTGGTGGCAGAGGCCGCCGGGGTAGCGGCGTTGCCACCGGACTTGCCGCTGCCCGACGGCTTTGCCGCGGGCGTCTGAGCAGGGCGGGGCGGTGCGGCCGCTTTCGGAGCGGTCGCGGCGTGAGGTTGCCGCCGCTCTGCCGGCGGCGACGGCGACGCGGACTGTGCGCGCTCACGGGGGCGAGCGACGCGCCGCGGCTGCAACGGGGCCGCTGCGCTGATGCCCGCATGCTGCATCTGCTGACTGCGGAACTGTGGGTGGGGGCGTGTCGAGGCCGGCGAGTTGGGCCCACGCGTGCCGCCGCTTGTAAAGAGCCGCGCGGACGGCAACAGCGAAACCTCGCGTGAAACGGTGGCGCGGATGCGAACGCGGCGCCGCAGGAGTGACGAGCAGATCGACGCAGCCCGTGCTGTCAAGGCACAGCGGCCAACGCTGCTGACGGCGTAGCCGCTGCCCGGTGTCGCACACCGCATGAGTCTGTCCGTGTGAGTGTTGGTGTATGCGTATGCTTGTACTTGTGTGTCTGTCTGTCTGTGAATGCCGAGGAAGAAGTGGAGAGCAGTGAGAACGCAGGGGGGGGGGGGGGAGGAAGAAGGAGGGGTGGTGTCTTCCGTGGGACGTGGAAGCGGCGGTGCAGGAGGGCCCGAGGCACAGACAGAGGTGGGTTAGGCGTGTGTGTGGGGGGAGGCACTTACGCAAACAACAAACAGAAGAGAAGAAGCAAATCTGTGATGGAGAAAAGGAAAACACGGGAGGATAGAGGGAGAGAAGGGGGGAGAGGGGGGTGCCGAGGCAGTGGAACCCTTTCCCGCTACTTTCCGGCTCTAGAAGCGGCGCTGCGCACCGCGGTGGACCACCACCACCACCTTGTCTAGGTAAGTTGTTCGCGTGCGTCGCAGGCACGGCGATGGACCAGCTCGCCCGGTGTCGACAGGGTGCGGATGAGACGATGGCGGTTAGTACGCGGCCGCACCCCAAGCAAAGAGAGGGGGGCAGACAGCAACAACAACGCCGTTCACCAGCCCTCCAGCACCCTTGCACTGCTCGCCGTGACGATGACGGGAAACTGGAAATGAAAAAAAGGAGCAAGACAAACGAAGGTCGGCGCGCAGTGGGTCATGTGGGGGAGCAGTTTGTGTGCGGTGGTGCACGGCACAAGCAGGTTGCATCGATGCGTGCCCCCCACCCCCAGTCCCACCCAGGCAAACACACGTAGGCGTCCAAAACAAGTGAAGAAGACGAGATCAGCCGAGAAGATGCGCGGGAGAGAACGAGGGGAAGGATGGAGTTGCAAAGTGGCGCGCATCACATGGTGGACTACTGGCTGCTTTTCGTGGAAGCGTAGGTGAGCCGCTAGCAGAGGTACCCCTGCCCGTCTACGGATACCAGCCCCGACGTCTTCGTCCTGACATCAACGTTTGCCTCCTGTAGCAGCTACTCGTATAGCGACAAAAGCACGTCTGAACAGTCCCCAGACGCCGCTCCGACCTCTTTGCGGGAGAGAGGCGGCGTTGACGTGGCGGCTTTGGCGAGTCGCCTGACTTGACCCAATGCATGGCCACGCGCTCATCGCCGTGAATGTCGCTTGCTTGGATAACTGCTACGTATCTGGTAGGTACTGCGCGAACTGTGAGGAAGAGCACGGCGGGCTGCCTTCAGCGACGCCGAAGCCGTCTACAACAACAACGCGTGTGGCAAGCTGCTGTAGCGAAGTGGCTCTGGCGACGGAGCAAAGGGAGAAGCGCCACATCCACACCGACACACCGACACACCGACACACCGACACACCGACACACACACACACACACATACACACACTTGGCAACGCATGGCTTTGCGTCTGCAGTCCTTCTGGACACCGCAGCGCTGCTGGCTACTGCGCTCGTGACCCGCTTTCCTTGCGGAGCTCCTCGAAGCGGGCCTCCTCCGAAAGGTGCTTCCAGCGCTGCTCGCGAATCGCCTGCACGCGGCTGCCGATCATCGACAGTGGCCGCTCCACGTAGGCCCAGTCGGGGTTGATCATGTATCGGTAGTAGAGGTACACGCACGTGGCGACAGAGGAGAAGACCATCAGAAACACCTTGAAGTTGCGCAGCCGCTCAGCGCTCATCGTGTGGTACAGGGTGCTGCGCTGGGAGTAGAGCCCGACAGAGATAGTGTCGAACGTGTGGACGTTGCTGTTCTGCTCGTAGTACATGCCGCGGTCCTCCTGGTCCTTCAGCACGCGGGCTTGATTCTGCTCGACGCGCAGCATGCTCAGCTCGTGCTGCCGCTTCAACTCGAAGACCACCTTGTCCCGCGAGAGGATCTCCTGAATAATGGCGTCGCGAGCGGCGAGTCGCCGCGCTTCGTCGTCCTCGGGTGTACTCGGTGCGGCGGCTGCATCGCCTGCACCACTAGTGGTAGCGCTGGCCGCGGCGGCAGAGCCGCCTGCTGCTGCTGCCACGGAATTCTCCTCCAGCTCTGCGCCGACTCCCTTATCGTCTGGCGACGGCGATGCGGAGGCGGGCGCGTTGGCGGCGTGGTGGCGCTGCGCGGTGCGTAGAGCGGTGGGTTGAAGGGAGCCGCCGAGTGTGGCGGCTCCGGCGATAGGGCAAGAGATGCAACGGAAGCAGCACCGCCGCAGAGATGCCGCCCAGAGAGCTCGCGTCAGCATTTGCCTTTTTCTTTCTGGTGGCGTTTGTGTGCGGAGTGAGTGGTGTAGAGCCGCGGGATGGGGGGAGAGGCTCGCTGTGCTTTGCGGAGGCTTCGCAGTCGCGCAACAAGAAGAGGCCGGCAGGGAAAGTGAACGTGTGTGTTGCGCGGTCAGCGCAATCCGTGCACCTTCGTTGTCGTGAGAGGGCTTCGAGGGGATTGAGGACAAGGGGGAGCGGCGAAAGCGGAGTGAGAGTGGGCGCGTGCTGCGTATCTGCGAGAGCGGAGAGGGGGGAGGTGGAGAAGAAGGGCAAAGCGGTCCCACAGGAAAGAAACACACGCGGCCGAAGTGCCTTTCCTGGCTTTATTCCAATGGCTGATAACAAGAGGGCGGGGGAGGGGAGGGGGGAAGGCACGGGCGCCTTG